>JAFLJL010001893.1:0-31824 GCA_018398815.1 Conus ventricosus | reverse complement strand
GGTTTTTGGGGAACAGACTGCTTGGCTGAACAGACCCTTTTTTGCAGGAACAGACCCTTTTTTACATAAACAACTCCTTTGGGGCATAACAGACTGGCCTTTGGGCTGGAAAAACTGGCCTTTTGACGGGAAACAGACTCCTTTGGGGCAGGAACAACCCCCTTTTGGCAGGAACAGCCCGGCCTAAGAGATGTTGTAAAAGGGCAAGCACTATCTCTTTTATAAAATGTGTAACAGCCATTTCGAACAATCTTTTTTTAAAATAAAAAAGTAAAAAAAAAAAAAACAAGAAATAAAACAAGACATGAAAACAAATGGTCCAACAAGGCCAAAGACCAAGTGGGCGAACAGAAAAGGGAAATACTTCAAAAAAAACCCTGACCGTAGATAATGACGTACCAATGCGAACAATATAAAATTACGTAAAATTCACGTTGTCAAAAAAAAATTTTTTCACCTCACGACCTTTCAAACTAATGTTTTTCATATCTACGGACAAAACCCACAGCAAGCCCCACTTTCGCCAATTGGGGGACTAACCAGTTTCCGGGGCACATCGTTTTTCAACCATGGTTTTTGCAAAGGGTTCTCTGACCTTTTCGCTGCTGAATCTCCACCTTTCCTCGCAGTCTCCAAAATGATTCCTGTCTTACGACCTGTGCATCTGCACCGTTCTCTCTCACCCCCAAAAGATTCCTTCTTACGGCCACTGCACCTTTTCCTCTCAGTCCCAAAAATGATTCCTGCTTACGCTGCTGCAGGCACCGTTCTCTCTGCACCCTCCAGAAATATTCCTTTCTGTCACTACTACTTCTGCACCGTTTCTCTCGTCCCCAAAATTTTCCCTTCTTACACGCTCTTCTGCACCTTCCTGCAGTCTACAGAAATGTTTTCCTGCTGGCACCCGGAAGTTCTGGAGCCTTTGGGGCCCTCCATTTTTCGACAAAGCCGTTTTTGTCTTTGTCCCATCACATTGTTTCAAAATTTTTTAATCCGTACCGTGCGGGTTTACATTTCAATAATGCATTTGGCCTTTAAAATCATTATACATATAACCCAAAGATCCAAACCGTCAGCTTTGCAACACTGTCCACGACTTTAAGGATCACCCCATATTCTAATTTCCTAAAAGTAAATTTTTTTTTTAATTTCCCGTCACATCGAAACCAGAATAAAGGAAAACCCAAAAAACCAACATCACGATTTCTGAATTTTTTCACATCTCTTTTACATCCCGGCGTTAGGCCTACATTATCTACTGGGTTTTCGTTCTATACTCTTAAGTTTACCCCCGGGTTATTTTTTTGGTTTTTTAACGTTTAGGCCTCTTTAAGCTTTTTTACGCAAAAGGGATTAACTTTTTTCCCCAAAGTTTTTAAAAGCCAAATTTTTTTTTATGCTTAGATTATTTAATCCGAATTTTAAATTTTTGTAAAGGGAATCCGGGGGACTATCCATCACTCCCAATCGACCAAGGAGACAATTAGCATTGGTCTTGTTTTCGTGTATTTATTACGCTGTCTGGCACCGGCGGTTGTAGGCTGTAGCGTTTTCATGACCCCTTAGCATCAGGCGAGCATGCTCTTCTCATCGACTTTCCTATGTACTGGCCTCTGTTTATTGAATATGTGAGAGTGAGGGAAGAAAGTTAATCTAAACCAGTGAACTATTTGACCTCTCCACCGCTCCACTGTGAGGTTTGGTATTTCACTCTCCCTCTACCACCTCCCTAAATGGTATCTCACTTCTCACCACCTCTCCACATGGTCTTTCACTCGTCCCCACCACCTCTCCACATGTATTTCACTCTCCCACCTCTCCACATGGTATTTCACCACTCTCCCACCTCATCCACATGGTATATCACTCTCCCCCTCTTCCACATGGTATTTCACTCTCCCACCTCTCCACATGCTCTTCACTCTCCCAACTCTCCAAATGGTAATTCACTCTCCCCCTCTCCAAATGGTATTTCGCTCTCATACCCCCCCCCTCTCCACAGGGAATTTCCTCTCCCACCACTCCACATGGTAATTCACTCCCCACCTCTCCACATGGTATTTCACTCACACCTCTCCACAAGGTATTTCCTCTCCCACCTCTCCACATGTATTTCACTATCCCACCTCTACACATGGTATTTTCACTCTCCCACCCTTTTTTTTATCACATGGATTTCACTCTCTCCTCAACACTCTCACAACCATGGTGTTTACACTCCCACATCTCCAAATGTATTTCCCCTTCACTCCCACCAATCCACATTGATATCACGCTCCCACCTCCCCACATGGTATTTCTCTCTCCCACCTCTCCACCTGGTATTTCACCGCTCCCACCTCTTCCACATGGTATTTTCAATCTCCCTACCTCTCCGACAAGGTAATTTCACTCTCCCACCCACTCCAAATGGTATTTCACTCACCCACCTCTCCAAATGGTAATTTCACTCTCCCACCTTCCACATGGTATTTTTCTCTCACCACCTCTCATAAGATTGTTTTTCTCGTCCCCCCTCTCCAAATGGTCTTCACAACTCCCACCTCCTCACTTAGTCGGAGGTCGGGGATCGATGTTGTTTTCAGGTGAAGGTGACGACGTTGTGTGGAGGGGGGAGGGGGGGGGGGGGGGGTGGGGGGGGGGGGGTGGGGGGTGGGTTATGGGGGGTTGGGGTGTGGGGGGGGTCCGTCACACCCAACAGCAAGCAGACCTGGTCAGCTCTCCTACTGCCCACAGTGGTGGAGGGGCCGTCACTTCCCAGACAGCACAGACCTGGTCAGCTCCTCCTACTGCCTCAACAGTGTGTGGAGGGGCCGTGTCACTCCCAGACATAGAACCGACCTGGACAGCTCTCCTACTTGCCTCACAGTGTTGTGGAGAGAGCGACACTTGGTACCGAAGTCTGAACACGCTAGTAGGGATAAGGCCGTTGTTTTGAGCATTAAGCTTTGTCCATAAACAACTTTTAATTCCTTTTTATTTCTAGTTTTGTCACTAGGGATAAGGTGTTTTGTTGGAACAGCTAAGGATTGTCAGCAAATGGCAACAGAATTTGGAGTGTTCATCCGGAAATGAAAACGCGGTTGCCGTCAAAGAAAATAGGTACATAAACCTTTGGCAGTTTGCTATCTGAAAAACCAGTGCGCCCATTAACGCGCGCGCCACGACGCAACGCACACAAACACACACACACACACCCAACACACACACACACACACACACACACACACACACACACACACACACACACACACACACACACACACACACAAACACACACACACACACACGCAACGCACGCACGCACGCAACGCATGCACGTACGCACGCGCGCGCGCTCCCAATTCTCATCTCCAACTATCTCACCATCACATTGGCCTGTGTTTTATGCAGGTACATGTGGACTTTATGAAACATGTGTTCGTTGTGGAAATCGCAAACAAAGATACATAGTGTCCTTTTGTTGTGAACATCTATCTTCCTCACCACCATAAACCATTGTGCAAACTCTTTCACTCACCGCCATAACATTCCAGAACTCTTTCACCTACCCCACATAAATTCTACAGAACTCATTTCACTCACCGCATAACATTTTGCAGAACCTTTCACTCACCACCAAAACATTCTACAGAACTCTTTCACTCACCGCCATAACATTCTGGCAGTACACTATCACTCACCACCATAACCATTTCTACAGAACACTTCACACACCGCCATAACATTTTGCAGAACTCTTTCACTCACCACCATAACTTCTACAGAACTCTTTCACTCACCGCCATAACAATCGCAGAACTCTTTCACTCACCACCATAACAATCTACAGAACGTCTTTTCACCACACCGCCATAAACATTCTGCAATAACTCTTCACTCACCACCAAAACATTCAGGCAGAACTTCTTCCCTCACCGCCAAACATTCTACAGAACATCTTTTCAACTCACCCACCATAGCACTTTGGGCCAGAAACTCTTTCACTGCACCACCATAACTTTCTACAGAACTCTTTCACTCACCGCACATAACATTTTGCAAGAATTCTTTCACTCACCGCCATATACATTTTGCAGAACTCTTTTCAACTCACCACCATAAAATTCCTGCAGAACTTCTGGCACAAGAAGTGTTTTGCAGGTCCCTGACCACAGTTCACACTGCCGTCCGAATCAACAGGATGCCCGTGCTGCCCCCGGGCCCCCCCCCCCCGCCTAGGACTCTGACTGACTCCATCAGGCACTGCGTATGATATTGAACACATTGCCTGACACTTGACTCCATCAGAGACACTATGTATTACATTGACACATTGGTGGACACTGACTCCATCAGGCACTGTGTAATACATGAAACACATTGCTGGATCACATGACTCCATCAGACACTGTGCATTACATTGAACCCATTGCTGGACCCTGACTGACTTCCATCAGACACTGTGTATATAACATTGAACACATTGCTGGACCCTGACCCATCATGCACTGTGATATAACATGAACCTCATTGCTGTACACAGACAGTACTCCATCAGACACTGTGTAATACATTGAACACATTGCTGACACTGACGGACTCCATTAGACACTGAGTATTACATTGAACACATTGCTGGACACAGACACCCATCAGACCTGTGTATTACAATTGAACACATAGCGGACACTGACTGACTCCATCAGGCACTGTGTAATTACCTTGAACACATTTGGTTGACACTGACTCCATCATGCTCTGTGTATTACATTGAACACATTTTGCATGGACACTGACTCCATCAAGACACTGGTATTACATGAACACATAGCTGGACACGACTCCATCAGACACTGAAGTATTACATTGAACACATTGCTGGACACTGACTGACTCCATCATACCACTGTGATTACATTGACACATGGTCCGGACACTGACAATTCCATCAGACACTGTGAAATATCATTGATCACATTGCTGGCCACTGCCTGACTCCATCCTACAACTGTGTCTAAAATGAACACAATGCTGCCACTGACTCCAACCAGACACTGTGAATTACATAGGAACACATTGCTGGTCAGCCTCCTGTGTTGGTGCCTTACCACCCACTCTTCACCACTGCTGGCCAACGACGACTGTACATACCCCCCACACTCACCTGCAGGCCTCCACCGACGACCTGTCCAAACCACCCCAAACTCACTTCACCTGTGGACAACGACGACTGTACATACCATCCCCACACTTCACATGCAGAGCCAACGACGACTGTACATACCACCACCAAACTTCACCTGCGGCCAACGACGGACTGTATCAAACACCTAGACCCATACTTTCCTCCCACAACGCCCTGGAGAGACAGATCAGCTGCAAAAACTTCATAGCCGACAATGGATACCCTCCAACAACGGCATGGGCCAGAGGAAGGCTCTTCCTCGCCTGTAATCCACCTGAAGACTGACATCAGAGCCCTACAACCAACCCGGAACAAGATTAGCACACACATAGGCCTGCAGGTCAAAGTTGCACAACCATGAAGAACAGACAGGCCAACTCCACTCCAAGTGTTGGAAAGACAGCCAACACCACTCCATGTGTGTGAAAGACAGGCCCAACACCACTCCATGTGTGTGAAAAGACAGGCCAACTCCACTCCATTTGTGGTGAAAGACAGGCCAACTCCACTCCCATGTTGTGAGAAAGACAGTGCCAACTCCACATCCATGTGTGTGAAAGACAGCAACTCCCCCCCCCCCCCCCACCCCTCCACTCCTTTTGTGTGAAAGCCCAAGGCCAACTCCACGTCCATGTGTGTGAAAGACAGCCAACTTCCACTCCATTTGTGTGAACGACCAGGCCAACTCCACACCCATGTGGTGTGAAAGACAGGCCAAACACCACTCCATTTGTGTGAAAGACAGGCCAACTCCACTCCATTGTGTGTGAAAGCCAGGCCAACTCCACTCCATTTGAGTGAAAGACAGGCCAACTCTCAACTCCACTCCATGTGTGTGAAAACAGTCCAACACCCTCCATTGTGTGAAAGACAGGGCCAACGCCCGCTCCAAGTGTGTGAAAGACATGCCAAACTCCACTCCATGAGTGGAATACAGGCCAACTCCACTCACAATGTGAGTGAAAGACAGGCCAACCTCCACTCATTTTTTGAAAGACAGGCCCCACTGATCACTCCATTTGTGTGGAAAGACAGGCAAACCCACTCCATTTGTTGTGAAAGAACAGGCCAACTCCACACCATTTGTGTGAAAGAACAGCCAACTCCCACTCCATTTGTGTGAAGACAGGCCAACTCCCCTCCATTTGTGTGTTAAGACTGGCCAACCTCCACCACTCCATTTGGTGTAAGGCAAACCAACACCACACCATTTGTAAAGGACAAGCCAACTCAACTCCATTTGTGTGTAAACAGGGCCAACTCCACTCCATTTGAAGTGAAAGACAGCCCAACTCCACTCCATTGAGTGAAAGACAGGCCAACTCCACTCCCTTTGAGTGACAAGACAGCCAACTCCACTTCCATTTGTGTGTAATACAGGCCAACTCCACTCCATTTGTTAAAGACAGTCCAACTCCACTCCATTTGTGTGTAAGACAGGCAACATGCAACGTTAGAGCCATTCCCCAGATACATGCTACGTTACCATTCCCCAGAATATAAATTGCGACGTCAACCATCCCCCGATACATGCTACTACGTTGGGCAATCCCAGAATACATGCTGCTACGTTGGGCAATCCCCAGATACATGCTACGTTAACCATTCCCCAATACATGCCTGCGATAAACGCCAACCCCAGATAGCATGCTACGTTATCCCTTCCCCAGATACATGCTACGTTAACCATTCAAAAAGATACATGCTACGTTAGCCCTTCCCCACATACGTTGTTACGTTAGCCATTCCCCAGATACATGCTACGTTAGCAATCCCCAGATACATGCTAAGTAAACCATTCCTCAACCTGCTTTCACAGTGGTTATATCCTCCCTTTTTTCTCTTTGTGTTTCGTTTTTATTTTTTTTTGGTTCCAAACTGTTCTATAAACAAATACATCACTGATAAAATGCAAGGCTTATCAATGGGGAATGTGGATGGGAAAATGGCGTTATCCGACCGAAGCCTTCTCATCACAAAGACCGATCCTCCGACAGACGTAGGTGAGAGAACCCTACGGCATACCAAGACAGGCGGTTAGACCTAGACCAAAGGTTTCAGATTTTTTTTGAGGAACCTCCACAACTAAGGCAGAAGAAATACAAATGTAAGCAATCCCAAACCACGTAAACAAAACAAACAAATCAAAATCAAACTGAAGTTGGGGCCAGACAGAAGATCTAACTAACCATAAAAAAAGTTCACGAAACCTACAGCATGGACATACGTTAATATTTCTAACACATTTGCGCCAACCAAAGGACTTAAAAGAGAAGACTGTGTGGTGACTGTCCTGCAGATCCTCGTTCTTTTTCAGTGGCAGAGAACCTGTCTCCATCAACCTGAGAGAACAATAAATGCCGCCGCTTCTAACTCACTCTTTCGCCCTCAAACAAGTTTTCGGGCGAAAGTGGACCTAAAGCAGCATTTATTAGTTCTCAAACAAGTAAGACTTCAAAAACCAAAAAATAACGACCTAGACAAACATACATACTGTGTAGGATTATGCGTTTTAATTAATACTAATTTTACTAAACTTTTCAATACGAATGTGAATGGTGTGGAGGGGTAAGGGTGGTGCGTTGAAGTACAGCAGATGTGAGGAGTGCAGGAAACCAAGGCCAGCGAGGCCAGTCAAGAAGACGCAGTGGACGAAGCGAGTTTACTCCTTTTATTGCTTCCATGCCATCGCTCACAACAGGGAACACTCTGGGGGAACACTGATCCATTCCACACTCCCGCAACTACTTGTATAAACCCCGTACCGGACCGCAAAGCCAGCACCATGAGCCGAAGACAAAACGAGCCTCACGAGGGCCGAAACCAACAGAAATTTGTGTTTTCAATGGCAGCTTCCCCCCGTGTTGTCTGCTCGCTGTCCCGTTCAAACTATCAACACATATTAACTATCGATGAAACCCTCAGAACACATGGAATAAAATGCAGCAAGTCCACATTGACCATTTGTTTCCTGTACATAAATCATTGCTGATAATGTCCCAGATGAAGGCCACTTTTAACAAGCTACGTCATAATTGCCCTTTATTCGATGAAAAATAACTAACCAGCGTTAAATAATTTCCAATGAATGGATATCTGGCATTTCGCTCTTTCATACAATAAACATCATTTCCGAGACGGTGTCAAGAGGAGAATTCTGTAGTTAAAAATTACTAGAAAACACAGCGCCTTTTCAAAAACCTATTTTTCCGCTGGCCGACGGCACCCAGCTTTTGACACATTTTCAACTGAGAAAATTATAAAAACCCCCCCTTTCCCCTGTAGAAAACGATCAGTTAAATAATAAATTCTACAACATATTCAATTGTATTCTTAACAGACATGAGTCATAAGCAAGATTTCGATCGAGAAGGTCCGAATTTCGTAAAATGAAATTGGATCAAACTCCGCCAGTAAACAAAGAGCGACTCGCTAAAGGAACGGCGCTGTCAGTCAATTCGTAAGTCGCAAGCTGTACAGAAAAGACATAGTCAGGGCGATATACGAAATGAAAGCTTATGGACATTACTTTTAACATGCATCTCAGATTCTTCGGTTTTTCCCACTTACTTTTTGTAAAATCAAGAATTATATCAATATTCATGACGACAGAAATTGAAAATGGCGCCAAAGATTTGCTCGTGCAAAATACCAGTTTAGAGAAAATATGGGCTTCTCAGCCCGGTACGGTTGTAATGAATCAAATACCAAGTAAATATTAGTGACTTAGCAACGTACATACAACTATGTAAGGTACTGAGGTATTCATGATTAGAGAATGTACACCAATTAAAAAAAAGTCTATTCGACAAGGGAGGTAAGGGGAAAATAACTCTCGCACAAAACATTTTCACATCACGAAAGGTACCCAAAGAAAATTATAACTGTTAGCACCCGCTACATCCCCCCCTACTCCTGTTTACAACCAGCGTCCTCGCTGGCACAAAATACATAAAATAACAAGAGTTTATTGATGTAAGGAGTGCAAAAATCAATCAATGAAAAAAAGAAGCATCAACTATCATGTCCTTTAGGTGCATGGCTCCCGCCCAAATCAAACCACTTACATCAATGCATCAGAAAACATCAAAACGTTCACAACATCTTGTTCTCGGCTCTCATTCTTTGCATCCACATTACCCCTGCCTATACCAACCAGGGCTTGTCTTTTAAACAACTAGGTCCTGAAAGTCGCAGATTTCACACTGTCTAGAAGGACATGTATTTAACAAAAATTCCAAAAGTCAAAACAAAATGAACCACAAGGGATTCCTTTCCCCCCATGAAAACAAAAAACCCGACTTTAGGTACATACGAGGCTAAACAGACTTGATATTTAAAACAAAATTCCAGGAGGTCAGAAGAAATCATTAAGGCAAAATGGAGTTAAAACCCAAAAAGCACATGGTTTAGGTACCAATAGACATAAATGGACTTATCCATTTGAATAAAATTCCAAATGTCTAGGATACCCAAAATGACTTGAAAGAATTTGTTACTTAAACAAAATTACAAAAAGTCATATGCCGAAATGACTGGGAAGAGAAATTCATGAAATCCAAATCAGTAACCAAGTGACCGTAGTGGACTAGTTATTTAAAGCAAAATGACCAGAGATTAGTCAGGTACTAAAAATGACTTTTGCAAGGATATGGTTTATTTAAAACATTCCAATCAGGTCCAGGTACAGAATATACCTGGGAGGAATTATATCAAAACACTCCAAAACACGGGTGTGCCAACGTGACAATAATGGACTTAGCTATTTGAACAAAATCCATAAAGACCGACCATAGCACGATAAAAGTGAAGAAAAAAAAGGATTTAATCAAAACTCAAAACACTGGGTGCAACGTGACAATAATGGGACTGACATGGTTGAACAAAATCCATGAAGTCAGACCCATAGCATGATAAATGGCAAAAAGGCTATGTATCAAAACGCCTGTTTGAGTTTAAGTCCCCAGTTATGAATTTGACAGTTTTTTTTAGCACTTAGAGGCAGAATCTCACAGCAAAAGTCCACTCACTTCAATCCTCTATTATGACTTCTGGTGGTAAAAGATGGGGGATTCCCATCATTATCAAACATGAATACAACACATACAGGTGGCTGAAAACTACAAACATAGGACTAGCTTGTGAAAAAACATAATGAACAAATGAACTGGTCATGGCAAACGGTCCGCAACACTTCTTCCTAAAAAGGTGTTCAGTCTATCAAGCATGGTATATACAATCTATAACGACCCACTAGAATGCCTGACCAAGTCAGTTACACCCATTACGAAAAGTCACCCATTAAGAATTGGTCGCAGGCGGGCAACTGAGGGTATACCTTTTGCAGACTTTTACTGCAAGACGCGAGACCGCCGAGGGCTGGCATTGGTCCGGTCAACAGCACATGCCCCGCAGGTGGAACAGGAGGTGGGGTGCAGGGTGACCCAACCTTCCTAGGAGTCCGTTGGGTGCTGTCTGTCTGGGCAATACAGCTCGTAGAGGACTGGCCTGCATCCCTCGCTTCTCGACTCGGAATCGGAAGTGGGTGGAGATGCGTCACCTCTGCCTGGTCGTCCTTGTCGCCGGTCCAGAGGGTCACTTGCAGGCAGCAGATCTTTTCGGTTGATGGTTTGTTCTGGACCACCAGCCATGGGCTGGACTGTGTAGGCGTGTAGACCATCATATGGTCGGTACGTTCCACCTGGTAAAATCAGGTTTCCAAGGTCCAGGATCTTTTTGCGACCGATGATGCCGGTTGATTACCGGTGGTAGCCATAGTCGCCTTATGTTCAGGGCATGTCACAGCCCTTTTGGTCCGTGAAGCTTTCCCTTTTTGGGCTGCACTTTCATTTAACGGGTTGTACGCCTTCAGTGTGGGCCTCCTGGAGGCGGAGACGGTGCTGGCGGACCCAGTCAACGCACCAGCAGCAGCTGTGGTAGGGCACGCCCAAAGTCGTCGACAAGGGAGCCTTGTTGCTGGCCAAAAGCAGTAATGTGGGGCAAAACCCTGTGGGAGGCTGAGGGTGGTTGTTTATACGCCTGCACAAGTTCTGGCAAGTGTACAGGCCATCTGGTCATCTCCTCTGGGGTAGAGTGCGCCAGAAGGCCGAGCAAGGAGTTGTTGAAGCGCTCACATTGCCCATTATCCTGTGGATGTATGGGCGTGTGAGTACTTCTCACGCCATAGATCGACACTTCTCCCGGAACAGGCGCGACTCGAAGTCCCCTCGTCCCAGGTCGCTGTGTATTCTCTCTGGGACCCCTATAACGCTGGAACCAGTCGT
Organism: Conus ventricosus; assembly: GCA_018398815.1. NCBI lineage: Eukaryota > Metazoa > Mollusca > Gastropoda > Neogastropoda > Conidae > Conus > Conus ventricosus. Next base: position 20,373 of record JAFLJL010001893.1, on the reverse strand, counting down.
GCACCAGTACTTTGGCGACGGTCCCACAGCCATCCCTGGTTTTTCTTGTTGGAACTTTCCATGTTGTGGCATTTCGTGAAAACGTCCGTCAATGACAAGGACGTTCTCCTCTGCCGATCACTTGCTGGTCTAGCTTGGGAAGTCGATGGCCAGGACTCCATTGTCGGGATGCAGCCGATGACCCGACGAGTGTTTGAGACGGTCGGCCGACGCCCCATGGTGCACCGGAGGCAGGAGTCGAGTACGCCATCGTGTCTCTGGTGCATGCCTGGCCATTAAGACCCTGGATTGTAGGAGACCAATCGTAAGTTTCTAGAACCTTTGGTGGCCCACTGGTTATGAAGGATGCCTAAACGTCGGGTCCTCATGAACGCTTGGCCAACACCAACGCTCCACTGGTCCTTGCTGATGGTGCTGGATGATGCGACGGTGTAAGACACCATCTTTCAGCAAGAGGCGAGGGTGCTGGTCACAAAGTGCCTTCAATTTTCGGTTCCTGCTGCAGGGGGCTTTGCTGCCAGTGGTGCAATGACTGGGCCGATGATGGAGTCTTGTTTCTGGAGCTGCATGAGTTCTCTGGTAGGGACTTGTAAGGGGTAGTAGGGTCAGGGCTGCATCATGGACTGGTTTCCATTCAGAGATGATGGGATCATGGGTCACAAAGGACTGTTTCGACCATGGGCTTCCTGTTCCATAGCAAGCTGGGGAGGTAGGGCAGTAGGAGCTGGTACAGAGGGGCCTGGGAGCCTGGAAAAGGCACTGCAGGGTTGGTTCTTCCTGGCGGATTGTTACATCAAATAGAATTGGGCATTTGTGAAGCCCATCACTGCTCAAGTAGTGCCCCAAGGGGGGGTGCAGCCATGGCGAAAGTGGACGAAGGGGGTTGTATGTCATTGAGGGACGGTGAAATATCGCGCCAAGGAGATAGTTTTCTGAACCTTCTCAGAGATGGCCCACTTCATCGCCCAGGAAATTTCAGAATTTCATACTGGATAGTTGGCTTCGTTCTTCTCCGTGGGCGAAGTCGGCGACATGCATAGGCCAGGACCCTACTTTGTCCATTTGCTCTTGGAGAGGATGCACCGGGGGTTGCCATCGTGGCTTGCGTCTGTTCCAGGGACGAAAGCGGACTTAAAATCGGCAAAACCCCAAGGACCGGTGCAGTTGTCAGTGCCGTTTTCAGATTGTCAAAAGGCCACTTGGTTGGTGTTGGTCCCACATCCATAGATTTTATATGTCTACCGACCTTCTTCTTTTATGTTTGCTGCAGCCTTTGCCACCAGGTCAAGGAGAGTCCCGTCGATTCTGGCGAAGTATCGAATGAACCGCCGGTAGTAGCTAGCCAAACCCCAGAAAACTTCTCAGATCAGTCGTGGTCGTCGGACGGCCATTCCCTTGAACAGCATCTACCTTGCGGCTTCTCAGCTTACGCCCACAGCGGATATTGTATGGCCCCATGTATTGGGACATGGCGAACGTAGGAACTGGCACTTTCTGCACTTAACTTCAGGCAGTGTCGATTATCCTCTGCAGAGCGGTTCAAGCTCTCCAATTTACTCGAAGGTCTTCAGAATACAACCACAGATCGTCAGGTAGACAGTCAGGAACTGGAACATGAAGTCCCGACATAGTGGTCTGCATCAGTCTCTGGAACGTACAGTGCGGTGAGAGACCCATGGCATCCTAGTGTATTCAAAGAGGCCAAAGGGGTTGGTGAAAGCCGTCTTGTGCTGGTCATCAGGAGCATATAGCGATCTAGGTGAAAGCCCGAGGCCAGGTCAAGGGTGGAGAAGTACTGGGACCGACCAAGCAACGAAAGATTTCCTGGAACCTTGGCAGCGGGAAGTCATCTCCAAGTCTTGGGGCTTTGAGACTCCTGTAATCAACGCAGAGGCGGATGCTGCCAGGACATTTTTCTTGCACATGACCACCGGTGGGCTGCATATGGTCTTGAGCTCTTGTGTGCTGATTCCTTTTGACAGGAGACCCTGATGTGCTCTTGCACCCTCTATGGAGTTGTGAGGAGTGATACGGCGTATGCTGGGCAACTGTTACGTCTTCCCTGTCTTCAGGCGATGGAGAGCCGCATCCAGTGTAGCCAAATCTTCACATCTGTCATGGAAGGCTTGTGAACCTTGACAGGAGATCCTGCAGCAGACGTGTTGACTGGTGGGCCATCGAACCTGGACAGGGGACTTTGGCTGATGGAGGGACAGATTTACAGTTTCTTCACGAGAAGATCCGCTCGTTGATGCCAATGGTAACCTGTGGCCCGTGGTTCTCTTCCACTGCATCAAAGGCTTCCAGACCGCAAAAGGAGTTCGGGTCCTGGCAGAAATATGTTTCCGGCAGAGGTTGGCTACCCAGACATAGTACACATGACTTCATGCTGACTCATGGTAGGGATCACAGCATCAGGCCATATGGGAGAGGTCCTGACAGGGGCGAGGCCAGGAGGTGCGAACGAAGGCTTGGCTACTCGACACTTTGACGTGGCTATGGAGTAGGCTGGGATCCGTTGGCGGGTCATGGCACGGGCTACTTTTTGTGTCCTGCTGCGTTTCCCGAACTCCTAGGGCGATGGCTGCAAGGGGAGGGGGGAGTGCTGATGGGACTTGCTTAGGGCATTGGCTGAGGACGTTCGATACCCAGCAGAACCGGCAGTAGCGCCTTTGCGGTCTTGCATAAACGGGTCTGTGTGTTCCTTGACGACCAGAGCGGGGCACTGAGGCAGCGGGTGCCGAAGACCACCATGTCGACGAGATGGAGGCCAAGTAGGGACCTCAGCCCCATTTACTGCCCCGCAGTATTAGACGAGGCCGTCCTCTCGCCTCATGTTCCTCAAATGTTGTCTAGCCCAGGTCTCCCGTTATGGTAGTAACCTCCAACCAGTGTCAAGGAGGGCGGAGACTGGCATTCCATGACAGTGATGTCAGCTGTCGGGAGGGGGGGGGGTGCGGGGGGGGGGCGCCGGGGGGCGCGGGGGCGAGCCTGAGTTGCTCTCCCTGCCCCCCCGCTTGCCGGTCAAAATTGGTGCAAACGTGGGTTAAAGAATTCCCTGTAGCAGCAACCTCATGGGGGCAGCTGGCGGTTGCCCATGGGTGTGCCTCTATCGCCTGTTGGAACTGCTGCTTGGCCCTGGCAGACAGCATCCCGGTGACCCTGGCGTAGGCAACCAACCCAGCAGTTGGACCCCTTCTTTCTTGCTGTCTGGCGACGATTTGGTCGGTGGGTGGGTGCAGGTTTCCATTTGACGTCCTGTAGTGCCTGCGACCTTACAGCCTACTGTTGCTGCGTGGTCCCTGACTGTTGCTTCAGAGATGCCGTCTCACTGGTGAGGGCAGCAATAAACGGGTCACTAGCCGGTAGAAGGCACAGCGATGGCAGCTGCACGACTTTGCTGCACGATGGTTCGGGAGAGTTTGCTTCCCGCACCAGCGCTGGTCCTCTGCGTTGCTTCCCTCCCGAGAAAATGGTCGTTGAGTTCTTCCCTCAGGGGAACCGCTACAGGCCCTCCAAATGGACTGAGAGAAGCACCCCTCGACAAAGTAATCCCGTCAGCAATGTGCCGTGAGAGGGTGTGGCTGTAGCTGCGTTGGTCTATTTGTCCAGAGGACCCGTAGTGCAGGCGCTTAATCCGCCAGCCGGGGAACATTAGGTTCTATGATTCAAGCCAGGACCATGCTGGCGTTTAGTAGAATGCACACATCAAGGGCATTGGAGTCCCTGTGCTCACGCTCTCCAAGTGCAGGCTTGGTACCAGGATTGGTGCTCCCCAGATTTATCCGCAGTCGCGTACCTATCTCCACAGCCTCCATCGTCAGAAAACGCTGTCCGCGCAACTGGCCCACCAAGGCGCTCAGGATCCACCAGCCGCCAAGAGATGCCGGGCATAGGATGAAGCCTCACATCAAGGAGGGCTTCCCTGATGAAATCCTCTGCACCATCCTCCCCAGTAAACATGCGAGCTAGTGGGGTCTTAACCTAAGGCTGTGCTGCTAGGGGTTGGCTTGGCTGGCCTCCTTGCCCATCCCACCTGCAGCCTGGTTAGCCTTCGTTGTCCCGTGACAACATGGTTTTCCTTCTATCTTTCGGACCGTACCATTCTGCTGAAATTCTTCTTGGTGCTGAGTCTCCTTGGTCTCTTGTCTACAATCCTGCTCGCAGCGCCAGTTGTAGATGGTGTGGAGGTTAAAGGGGTGTGCAGGTGAAGACAGGCAGGATGGTGGAGAGTAGCCAGGAAACCAAGGGCAGCAGCCAGTCACGACACGCAGTGGACGAAGCAGAGTATTTCCCCTTTCTCTCCCCCCCTCCGGGTCCCCTCCATTTATTTTGTCCATCCATGGCCAGTCCGCTCACATCAGGACCACTTGGGGAAGGGGGCACACCAAGATCCATTACTCACAAACCACGCACGTGCCAATAATACTCCCCCCTGGACCCGGCCCAGTCCCAGAGCCCGCACCGGCACCACGGTGCCGCGCCCCACCCTGCTCCTCGTGCGAATCCGACCCACCCGAGATTTTGGATAAACCTAAATCAGCTATTCCGTTGTTGTCTGGCTCGCTGTCCGTTTCCAAACTAATCAACCCATCTTTACTAGTCGGATGAAAACCTCAGAACGCCACGGAAAAACATGCCGTCAGAGTCACATTGACCCTTTATGATTCCTCGAGTACAAAACTCATTAAGCCATGACATTAATGTCCCAGAGTGAATCCACTTTATAACCCGCTTACGGTCACAATTTCCCTTTATATACGATGCCAAAAACTCAACCCGATCCCATACCAAAAGGCCCTGCCAGGCACGCATTCAAATCTCACAATACCACCATAATCCCCAAATAATCCATAATATAACGCGATCCTGGGGAAGTAGAAAAATTCAAGAGGGGAGACAACCGAAGGCGCTCAACATAATAACCCCCAACCACGCCCCCCACCCTGCAGATGCCAAAACCCGAACGCAGGGCCGACGGCCCCCGCGATTTGAAACCCGATTTACAACTGAAAAAAACGTCATTTGAAACTTCAGTTAAATCCTCAAATCAAGACCATTTCAGTAGTAAATCTTAACAGAAATGGAGTCCAAAAAAGCACGATTTTCGAACGAGAAGGATCCGAAATACGTACAATGCATCAAAGGATCAAAACTCCGACAGTAAACAAAGAAGGCGACACGCTAAAGGTGGATCGTCGCTGTCATCAATATCTGTGTATAGTCGCACGCATGAACCGAAAAAGATCAATATGGCCATGCGATCAATACGAAAATGAAAGCTTATGGACTTAACTTTAAAACATGCATCATCAGATTCATTCGGTATTCCTCTTACTTTTAGTAAAATCAAAGAATTATTCAATATTGCATTCGACGACATTGAAAATGGCCCCAATAATTGCTCGAGCAAAATAACCATTTTAGAGAAAAATAAGTGGGCATCTCAGCCCCGTACGGTTGTAATAATCAAATACATTTAATTTTGATGACTTTATTATCAACGACATAACAACTATAGTAGGATACAGAGGTATTCATGATTAAAGAGAATGTACACAATTAAAAAAAGGAGATTCGACCAAGGAGGTAAGGGGGCAGATAACTCTCGACAATAAACATTATCATCCACGAAAGGTAACGCAAAAAGAAAATATATACACTGTTCGTGCACCCAGGGAAACAACTACATTAACGAAACTTTATCAAATTTCAATTTTTGCTTAATCCTAATGTTTTTCTTGTTATAGTATTTAAAACCTATCATAATTACGCATTGAACATAAAAACTAAAGTCATTTAAAAACGCGAGCCCCTTCTTTTTACTATTGTGTGTTTTAAGACAAGGGAACTATGAGAAAGAGAAAAATCCGTGGACAACATCCCTAATAGCTGGTGCAGGCGTAAGGCCCTGCAATACGACAGCTATGCTGATACATGAATACTTAATTTTGGGCAGTGGGGGGCTTATGGAATTGGCAAGATGCACTGAAGGATTTTCCCGCCTGGGCAAAACAAATCTAACATGGTCCTTACATTTCAACCAACCAAACGCCAAGAATTAATCATGAGATAGAAAGAAATTACTCACATCGCCCCAGCACTGATTGGATGCGATGACAACCAACCTTAGCTGTTTGTCAATATTTAACATTGAGAGTCGTGCTGGTGCTGTTGTCTTTTTCAGTGAGAAAAGAGTTTACTTTAACAAGTCCGAATGTCACAAATGTCTCAGATGAGTATATCTTCAGCATTAGAGAGAGAACTTCTTGAATCACAGGCTGCTCATCAAGAATTGTTAGATTATTCTAGGCAGGCAACTAGTTTAATTTTACCTGACATGGATCAAGCTTGCAATGTTCCATTCCACCTCCAACACCAACAGAATTGTGGACCTAAGAAGAAAAGAATGTACTTGAAGAGAACAGGCTATTTCATGAAGAAATGGCAAACATTGCTGAGAAGGGCAAAAACAGTAGGCCCAATGAAACTACCAAAAAGACCAAAACGAAAGATGGAAGATTTATTCAAAGAAAAACAAGGAAGAAAGAAAAAGAGGGTGGAGCTTGATTCTCCAACAGATTTGCACAATTATCTTGTTGCAAATGAAGCTGACACCAGTACTGGCATATCAAGAAAAGCCTTTTTAGATTCTGTTCTTTTTGACCACTCAGCGGGCGAAAATGAAATTGTAGAAAAACTGCAAAAAGGGATTAGAAATCTAAAAAGACAGAACGCCCAAACAATAATGTTTCATATTCAGTTTGGTTGGTTTCTGATTTTGTGCAAAAACTGGCAGGAGAAGAAAGAAAAGAAGGAAGATGAAAGAAACGTGGGCACAATGGTTAAAAGAAAAAACAGGATATTCAGATGTTCACGTACGCAAGCTACGTACTCTTGCAAAAGTACTTCATGCCATTTCCTCAGTTTTACAATATTGGTCTGCCAGTCAATTTTATCATGAATAAACTGAAGCAAATTGGAAAACATGCTACAGATTGAAGAATACAAAAAAATACTGGTCAAAAGTTCCAAATATCCCGCTTGAACCTCAACCGTCACAGCCCTAGTCATACAATGTTTGTTTGTGCGGCGTTTTAGCAACAGTGCGCGCGACAGTAAGACCGCTGCAGGCCTACTACTGACGTGGCTCTAAATATAGTACCGTTCATGCATGAACGGTCGGGGTTGTTTAGAGCCAGGGTTGTGCGGCGTTTTAGCAACAGTGCGCGCGACTGTAAGACTACTGCAGGCCTACCACTGACATGGCTCTAAATATAGTACCGTTCATGCATGAACGGTACTATATTTAGAGCTGACTGCCTTGAATTTCCACCAAGCACTCCATGACTTTGTATATATTGCTGTGATTACTGGCTTCAATGCTCCTATTTAACGCCCCTGCTTCAACTTTTTTTGGCTGCCTTTGGGTGGCCACAGAGTGTACTTTATTCACTGTCTTGTTTATTAAATCAAGCTTTTGATAAATGCACTTGGTGGCTGCTTTGAATAATCTTCAGTTGACAGAGAGACTGACAGCTGTCTTGAATTTACGGTGTTTAAGCGCGAACCATAAACCCCTTTCACATTTCCCCATGCAAGCACCTCCCTATTTTTTAAATGTTTGTGTGTGTGTGTGTGTGTGTGTGTGTGTGTGTGTGTGTGTGTGTGTGTGTGTGTGTGTGTGCGTGCGTGCGTGCGATTGTGCTTGTATATATGCTGTTATTGCTGTTGTTTTGTTGTTTTACTGATAATAACTATATTATATTCTGAACATCCGTTTCTTATAAATAATTAAAGGTGCGCGCACACATATACACGCATGCACACCCCCCTGCCCCACCCCCACCCCCTGCCCACCCCTGCCCCACCCCCACCCCCTGCCCCACCCCCACCCACGCATGCACACACTCAAGTCACTTCTAAGTTCTTAACTCAAGTCACCCCAAGTCACCCCGAGTCCTTAATTAAGTTTTTAATTAAGTTCTTAATTAAGTTTTTAATTAAGTTCTTAATTAAGTTTTTAATTAAGTTCTTTATTAAGTTCATTTAAGTTTTTACTTAAGTCACATCAAGCTCTTAATAAGTTCTTGATTAAGACACCTCAAGTTCTTAACTTAAGTTACCTCAAGTTCATAACTAAGTCATTCTCTAAGTACAACTAAGTTCTTATTCAAGTTAACTTATAATTATTTATTAAGTTCTTAAAGTATTATTGCATCTGAAATGGATCAAAATGATCTTTGTTGTTGGCGGTTTTTGTTCATCTTCTATATTTAATGGCAGAGATTGTTCGGACTGCTTTGGTTGTTGGTGTCTTTGTTTATATATTTTATACCGTAATAACCGCCCCCAACAGCAGCAAGGGCGCCAAAAATGACAACAGTTTTAAGTTTAATATTCCATGAAGACTTTGGTGGTGTAGGCAACCCTGTTGTTGTAGGATTAACTTGTTCTGACGTTTTTAAAGCAGGCATTGAAACAACTGGCACTTTTTCATTCTGTAACTGTAATTTTGTTCGTTTGTTCCACTCTGCTAATATTTTTCCTGCCACAACGCGTCCAGGATGAGGAAGCCTTTTAGAGGTCACTTTCTCCGCCTGATCCAATGTTTTCTGATTCTGATGATTTTCTGGCTCGGTCATTTTGAAGGGAAATAAAATCTATATGATTAAAAGTTATTAATCCCATGATTAATGGCGATAACAATGTTCCAAATCTGTAGTATAGATCACATCCTAGAGACTCTAATGACTTTGTTTAAAACTGGATCCTGCGTTAAATCATACATAAAATCTTGTTCAGAATCAATGGAGCAAATCTACCGACTAGTTTAGTGTACAAACTAAGAACCGTTTGCCCTACACTTTTTACCATTCTTGATCCTAGTTGCGCTTCATACCTGTTATGTACTTTATAATGTCTTGCGGCGACATCTGTTGAATCTGTTCTATGCTGAATTCATTTCCGAGGAACTGTTTTGTTTTTCCACATGCTGCTAAAGAATACAGCCTTTCTTTTTTTGGCATAATAGCTTGCTCATCAACCAGGTCATTTGTAATCATAAGTTCAGGAAGGTTTAGTAGATCATCGGTGTTCATGTTTTTATTAATTATAATTATTTTATTTTTAAAAATGAGCGCCGGAAAGACTGTTACTAATCTTGTTTACCATTCTGCTGTTATTGGGGGTCTAAGTATAGGATACACAATGCTTGGTAAAAGCTTGTTAAGAATTAACACAGGGATCTTGGCAAACTAGACTTTGGAGATTCAGCAAAGCTGATTGCTATTATTGCAGCTTCGTTTGCTACGAAAGATTTTCTAGTTAAGCAAGGAATAATCCAGAGAATATAAATATGTAAAAAAAATACATTTATAAAAAATGGCTTCACTTGTAATGATGATAGGCGGCGCTGTGGTGAATGCGCTTGCTTTTGCGGAAGTAATTACGCATTTAGTAAACTACAAACTAATGAAGAGAGAAAAAGACATAACAAAGCTATGGAGCAACTAGCTGCAGCACAAGATAACTATGAAAAGCAGAGAATTGAGCAGTTAGATTTTATTAACGATACCCTGAAAAAACAGGGATGCAGCTTACACATTTAAAAACGTCGATCAAGCACAATAAAAGAATATTATCTTGTAACAGGCAAACCAATCGGACATTGCCCCCACCAAAATTCAGCGACTTTTATCAACCATCAGAAAAACAAAGATGCAAGAAATCGTGTTTATCGTCTTTGGTATGACCGTTGTGTATTTTGTTGCGCATAATATTGGCTGAATAAAAATGAACAAAATCTATTATTCGCCAAAAGGATATTGGAAGGGAATAACAGCAATCAAAAAGCTAAGCCAAGCGGCTGGAGTCAGTGAACAAACAGCAAAGGAATGGTTATCTAAACAAGCGATTTGGCAAATTTATTTACCTGCGCCTAGACGAATACAGAGACCGCACTTTGTCAATACAACTCCAAACGACACCCATCAAATGGATCTTCTATATTTACCCTCTGATACGATTAGACGAAAAAGATTTAAGTACGCACTCACAGTCATTGACATAGCTTCAAGATACAAAGATGCGGAACCATTAACACAAAAGAGTGCTTCTGCTGTTGCTGTCGCTATACAACTGATATACCAGCGAGGCCCGCTAACTTATCCCCGCATGATTCAAGTCGATGATGGAAAAGAATTTAAAGGCCAAGTGAATTAATTATTGTTAAAACATAGAGTTACCATTAGAAGAGGCATTCCAGGAGTTCACAGATCACAGGCTTTAGTTGAAAACTTTAACAAACAGTTATCGAAAGACTTTTTTCCTACCAGTATCACAGAGAGCTTATTGACAATTCTCGCAACACAGAATGGGTTAGAAAACTGCCCTCAGTTTTGCGCGCAATGAATAATGAATAATTTAAAGGGCTAAACCAGTACAAGCAATCAAAAGAAAAACAATAAATGTTGCTGAAGACTCCAGTACACACAGCAAACTATTACCGTTTGGTTTAAAAGTAAGGTACCTTTATTTACCGGGGGAAGCGGAAGGGGACACTCGCATCAGGGCAACCGATCCAGTTTGGAGTGTTGATCCGTATGAAATAAAAAGAATTGTAAAGATGAATCCGCCGTGTATTATTTACGAGAAACTGACACAACAAAACAACCAGCTCCTCAAAGATCTTTTGTGAAAGAAGAACTGCAGATAATCCCACCAGACACAGTTCCGCTTTAATTAATTTACGGTTCTATAATGTCCACTTGCATATGAAATCTCTGGATTAACAAACACACGTTTTGTGTTTGTTCTATCTAATGACTTCTTTGTTACAACCGTTGTGTTGATTTCATGTAGATTAGATCGTAGTTTTATGTTGTCATGATGAAAAGTCTTATTGTCAAACAATGCTTCTTTGTAGTTGTCATGTGATATGTTTGACTGCACAACACTGCGAGATATTCCCTTTGCTTTCTTAATGGTTTTCTCCTGGCTCGAAATACTGTACATTTTCGACCTTAAACCAATAAACTCCTTAATCACCTTTCCAGATAATTCATCCTTCATCTTTCCTAAAACCTTCTTATTAACGGATGAATGTAAAGGCGAATCTTTATGGTAATCAGATGTATCATACCATCCTGCATGTCCTTTCGCTACTTCGATTTCCATGTCTTTATAGATGTCTTCAGTAGGGATATCTATAACAAAACTATCTGTATCTGTGTAAAGTACTCTGGACTCTGGATACAGGGGTTTAAAGTAGTCATAAAGAAATTCCAACATCAAAAGCTTTGATAATTCTAAAACAGTAAACCAATAAAAACAGGTTTGTCCAATTTGACTTTCTTTTTTTTCATCATTATGCCAAAAGCTGATCATGAAATCTTCTGAAGTCCTGATAATTGGGTTTAGAAGTCAGCTTAATTGCTTCGTTCTCTTTGGTGACCAATCTAACATCTTTGCGTTTGTGCGGATTTTCCATAGTCTTTCCGAAACAGCTGTTGTTCATCAGCTTGAAAAAGTCTTTTTCTGAAGCATCTGTGGATTTAGTTCTAAGATCAGTGTTCTTCATGATGTATGGTTTCATGAACTGTTCTTGATCAAAAGCAATTATACGATGAACTGCTGTCAACTTTAAACCATGTCTTAAATAAAATTGTAGAAGTCTGTAATGACAGACATAATTTTTTTTGCCTCGAAGATTGGGCACAAGTTTAGGCGGCTCTCTTGGATTCATCTTTAGACTTTCTGCTGCTAATGGGTAGTCATTATGTAGGTCATGGAGTTCATGAGGATATTCTAAGTCAACTTCTAGAATGAAACCACGCTGTTGACCCGGCGTCAAACTGCTCAACCACTTTAATGCCTTTGAATATTTTTTGTACCTGTGTGCATTTTAAAGTTGCGTAGTGGAAGTGATTGCGCCATTGCCCATCCATACAGATTGTTTGCATTTAAATACATGAGATAGTTAGACCTTTTACTTGGATCATAGTCGTCCAAGTATTTGTTGTTTGCTTTACAGTAATGATGCGACGCCATACTAATTCTCCACGCAATCCGTTTTCAATCATCTGAATCATTGGTAAATCTGACAATAAATCAATCTGTACTCCAGTATATTTTAAGAAGCATCCCAACTCATCCCGGGCGCAGAAATGTAATGCGCGGGATCCAGGCTATAATGTTTCATGCAGGTCTTTCTATAGTTTTCAAAAATATCCGCCAACAAACATGTATCAGCCATCAAGTAGGAGTCATGATAGTCTCCCATCGTTTTACAATCTAACTTCTGCCATGCATCTTGAGCATGCTGGTAATCAGAATCACTGATGCCCTTTCCTCTAAGACTAGAAAAGAACGCGTCTTTAGGTGGAAGTGTATCTTCATCAAACCTTTCCCAACTGTTCATGTACTCATAAGGATATATTCCCTTTCTAACAAGAGTTGGGTCAAAATATTCTTCCGTTATTGGGCAGGACTTTAAGGACATAGCTAGTGACTCTAATGAACCCATCATGTGTTGCATAGAGTCATAAAAAGACATGTTATTTAAAGTGAAAAAAATGTACTTTTCTGATGACTGTGCAATGCATGACACCCTGAAGGCATTGCCCACTGCTTTCATTATAAGATGAGAGTCGTAACCTCGCAAGTTATGAAAGATTACAGGCAGCTTCCATGTCTTTGGGTCAAACTTTATTTGAAGATTGCATTTGTTATGAGCCGCTCCCCCTGAACTTTCCGCTAATGTGATCATGGTCTCTTACTCTCGGATTCTCTGCGTCTGATGAGAGACCTAAACCGCAAATCCAACAATGTGTGGCTGAGTCTTTCTGTTGTTGATCTTTAGGAGTCATTTAAAAATGTCTGAGAGATTCAGTTCATTAGAACAGGCGTTACGCACTTGCTGCATGCGTTCTAAGAAGTATCCTGCAGCATTAGGCCCTCTAATAATTCTGGCTTTGAATGGGCTCCATCCGACCTGACAATAATGAAGGCAAATGAACAGATCTGATGATTACTCATTAAGACTGTTTTTCGAAGTTTTGTGGGGCTGGCCCTTCATAAGGAAAAAATGAGTGATTCGAAATCTGCGTAAACAACATATGGAGAATTTTGCATTTCCCTTTCCAGTTCTTAAAACTAACTTTAGATCCGGGTGGGGGGTTATTGTTCTGTATTACAGTCAACTGGGCCCTACAATGTTTCTTATGTTCGCTTGCGGCTTGAGCAGATGGAATTCTTGTTAAACATTTTCTGCCGAATTCTTGTTTATGGTAATGCTTTGAAGTATGGCCCAATAATCTACTCATTGTTCGTATCAATGTGTAATGCGGTAGCCCCGCTGGCGAAAGCATCAGTAGTAAGTCAACATGATTTTTGTCTGCTCGCCAAAACGTTGGACTGTTCTTGGACGCTTTAATTAGGCTGTAGATGTGTTTCCTCATCCCATGTTAGCATTAACAGTTTTTGGTTTGTTTTGTTCTTAAAATGACAAGGGAATCCACGCTAAACAAAAAGGATTTTCCCACAAAGTTAAGTCTTGATGTAAGGGGATGTTAATACCTCTCTGTTTTTTTTGCGGATATAATGCGCCTTGCGAGAACCACCACATAAAAACATTTGTTTCTGTTTTTTGTTTTTTAACTGCTCTTTTTGCGACAATGCTGGAGGTAGTGGAATTAAGACTTGCCTACAATGGGTGCATATTAGCCTTTTAACTATTTTAAAGACTTCGCCTCTGACCAACCAGAGCCTCTCTTTTTTGGCTTCTTCAGCGGCCACATCAAACGGTAAGCTTGGTCTCCCCAACCGGGTTAAGTCATTACGAGAAAGAAAACTCTTTTGTTTAGTCAGACCCAACCTAGATTTTTTTCATTTTTTGTTATATTCGTTTTAAAACAGCTAACTTACTTTAACTGGGGGTCTTTTGTTTTTTTAAACTGGAACTAGAAATAGCAGGCCCCCTTTTGCCCGTACGCTTGGGGGATCAATGACTTCTAGTTAAATATCATTCAGTCCCTTTGAAAATTTCTTGCTTGCTTAAAAACTTTTCTTTGGGACCTTCAATATTTACCATTGAGTTTCTTTTCTAACCAAAAAATTTTTATTTAAATCAAAAAAATAATTAATCAATACGTAGTTTTTTGTGCTTGGCCCTTTAAAACTAAAGTATAAACCCCCTTTGGCTTGTTATGGAGCTTTTTTAGAACAGATTTTAAATGTTCGTTTACTTTTTTAAGATTCCTTTTTTATCTGTCGGGGTCTGGCTGTTGAGAAAAATTTGTCCCCCCTTTTCTTTAAAGATAAAATTTTGCTTTTGTGCATAAAATCAGCTGTACGACAAAATTTTTCACGGATGTTGATTTAGCAGGCTTTATTTTTTTTTCAGCTTAAAGGATAAGTTTAGCTTTATTAGTTAAACCTAGCTGGGGCTTTTGGGGTTTTAGTTTTTATTTTTTTGCTAGCAGACCCACGCTAAGAACTAGGCCGGAGTAAAACAACCCACCTAGAGGAAAGCTGTGGGTACGCTAGCCCTTGCTAAAAAACCCACACTTGTCCTGCGATAGAGCACTTCGTTGTGTTTTGATAACTATTAACACATTTAAAATACAGAATACCTTTGTTGGCTTTTGCGTATTTTGAAAGGGCCGCTCAGTTTTGGCTTTGTGTAATGTTTGTTAATCTAAAAGGGTTTTTTGCTAGGGTTTTTACTATTTTCTTTGGAATCCGGGGCTGAGCACATTTGGGAAACTTGAACAGACTGTTTTTTTAAAAAGTAAAAAAAAATTTTGTATTATATAACTAAAACTGTTATCTTTAAATTTTAGCTGTGTTCAAATTTAAAAAAAATGTAATTTTAAATGGTTTATCACATCTTTTTTTTTTCTCAATTTGAAGGGTTTTTTGTCTATAAATTTTTCTCCCCTTCCTGCAAAGATATCCCCTGTTGACCTTAGGTCAATCCATAAACCCATTTTGTGTTTAAAAAATCGCAAAGCTTAAAAACTGTGAAGGGGAATCTTTAGACACAAGGTCTGCTGTTTGGGCTTTTTTTCCCCTCCACCCCCAAAAAATTTTCATTTCGTCAAAATGGATAAGGTCTAAGCCCCCCTAGCAAGATTTGGGGGATGCCACAAACGAACATTTTACTTTTTTTATTTTTTATTAAAAAAATTTTTATTGCCTCGTAGGGGTTTTCATTTCAACAGCAAAAAAATACCTTTTAAACGATTTTACTGGACACAGATTTAAATTTTTTTTATAGCGTCTGCCCCCCTTTTGGTTTGTTAATGATGACGCCTGCTTGTAATATGTTTTAAATTGTGATGAAATTTTGCCCAATCACCTTGCTAAATTAAGTTGTAACAAAACAAAATTAACGGATGTCAGAAATGCGACTTGCTTCGGGGTCTGTTTACTGATAACAGTTTGTATTGTTAAAAGTTGTTCGTATGACAATCTGTTTGTAATGCTCCCCTTTAAAAATAGGGGGATGCGCTTTTTAAAAACTCAAAACTAAAGGGGAAAAAAAAAAGCGATTTCCATACGATAACTTACGTACTACTTTTGCTGCTTTTTTTCACCTGCGCCGGTTTGGCGCCCCATTCTAAGTTTTTTTGCTTCTTCAATTCGATTCCTTGAAACCAAGCACCCCTTTCATTCGAGGTTGCCATAGAAGAATAGGTTAAAAATATGTCTGCATTGTGTAAAGAAAATATTTCTTGCCCCTCAAGTTTTATAGAAATTTTCTAACGATTGCCCGTCCTAGATTCTGGACAACTGTTCTGGTTGGGTCTGTTGTTGAAGCGAGGTCTATTTGAAAGTAAGTCGCGCAGAGCCTGGCACAATCATTTCATCCGCTCTAGGTCTGGAAATCTGACAGTAAGAATTTGATCCGCATCAATAGTAGACGGATTATTTGGAACAGTAATATTCCGTTTATTTCTCTTCACGCCACGGGTTCTTTCAGCTTTCTATACGGGTCAAGAATCGAGCCATATGCTTGTGACATTTTTATAAAACAAAATAAAAAGTTAATTATTAAAAATATGGCAGGCATTGGAGGTGAAGAAGATTATGATTTTGATCCTGAGGACGACATGAGTGAAATGACTCCTTTAACACAGCATCGCTCAGCGCTCTCATTGCGGCGTGAATTAACAGAAAGTACGGCCAGATCATTTTCCCAAAAGATTAGGCCTAGAACCTCCCCAATTTATAGACCCTGATTTTGAAGTAAAAGATGGTCATTTGTATGTAAAAAAACGATAAAGGACAGCGTGTTCCGCTTACAGATAAACGAGACCCATCAAAGTTTGTGAGCATAGAAACAATTAGACAAAGACTTAAAGTGGGCGAACGAAATCGCCTTGGCCTTGTTAGACCGAATTTAAGGCGGAGGCCGTTTCTAAACTTCAAAAAAACACGCCAGAATTCCCGACAGATAGCCAAATACAAAACGTGGAACTTCCAGATTTAAGTCAGACAGCAGACAAAATAATAGAAGCAGACAAAATAATAGAAGCAGAAACCAGTTTTTCAGAAGAAACAGCATTAAAACTATTCACGATCCGCCGCTACCCATAGAAGAAATAAAATACCGTGGTCGTTTTTTGAAAGCCCTCAAAGACGAATTAAAAAAACTGATGGCAAAAATGGATGAACTAGATGAGCATATAGAAAGAGAGAAAAAAAAACTCGCTGAGGCTGATGACGCCAACTTAGGGTCTGATATTAAAGAAAGAATAACCCAAAGACTAAAAGATCTTGAAGAAGAAAAATCGGCAATACTAAAAGAGGGTCCTACTATCCGAGATCAATTGCGATCTCAAGCAACCAGAATAAGAGAAACTATCGAAAAAATTTTATATGAAGACACAACGCTAGCAGAACGAATACGAACACTGTTTAGAGAGCAAGGAGTCACATTAGCAAGCGTTATAACAGCTTTAGGATTTGCAATAAGTACACTGGTGATGGCTATTACAGGCGGTGGTAGTCCCGGGCCAGTGCCACCATCACCTGATAAATCATGGGTTAAAAACAACTTGATCATCTTGTGAGTTTATTAAAAAAAATTAGCCGGTAAAGCCGTGAACGCTTTACCTGGAATATTAGGGAGTGTTGTTAGCTGGCTTTTGTCTACTGCAAGCAAAGTAGTTGGCTTTATGGCCGAGCACTTATGGACATTAGTTCTCTTAATAGTTGGGTTAATATTTAGTAAGATAAAGACCAAGTAATCCTATGCAGTTAATCCCAAAACAAGTGCTGTCTTTTCATATTCATGGTCATTATTTTTTTTTGGCTTCTTCAACAGTCTTTGGACTTTGGACCTCAGGGATTGGATGACTTAATCTTGGGGGGTCATTGTGTTTTTTTATTGTTTGTAATATAACTGGCCCAGAATTTATGTCGTTTTTTCCGACCTTCTGTTCATTGCCTGCCACAAGGATTTCATTATTGTAGTTTATTATTGTGCCTATCTGGAGTCTGAGGTCAGAAGGCAGCATGTATAAACCAGCGCCAACAGCAAAGTCTACTTTCGATCTTGCAAATTGTAAAACATTTTGGTACCTTTTTATACTTGAAGGTAAATCAACTGTAGAATTAATGGCGTCCTCTAAATTTGCTAAGTATTGTTTTTGTGCATCAAAACCAGTAGAAGGATCTGTTATGCTCGATCTCGTTTGTGCTTGCGAGCCTAGCAAACACCAAACGTAAGTACGAATAGAGTCGTTTATTCGTTCTATTCCTGCTTTAGTTAGGCCCTTAGAAGTGTCTAAGATAAATGTTGTCCATGCTGTTTTATGCTCTTGCTCTATGGACCGAGGTGAACAGCTGTGCCTGAAGAGAAAGATGTGTAAGGAGGATTCCAGTCATAGTTATACTTTCTGTGCACGCCCCAAAAATAAAGGGTGCCTAGACCATGATTAAGATCCAACTTTTGTCTAAAGTCTGTCTTAAAACATCAATATTGAATTCATTACAGATCCTTTCAAAAGCCTTCATGTTTATTCTGTTGCTGAATGGATTAAACGGTTTGTCATTTGGCAATGGTGCTTGCAGTTCAGTCAAAATACGCCTGAAGGTGTAATAAAAATGAAATCTGTACACTGACCTCACCAAAGGATCAGGATGATTTAAATGATCAGCATACGACACTCCATAACCAGTTGATGCACAAAACACAGCAAAGTTTAACTGGTTCTGATAAAACTGCATCGGATGACTAAACCACGCTTTCGGGATGCGGTCGTTTTTAATAGGAGGGTTAAGATATTTGGCTAATGGAGTACTAACCTTTACTTGAAAGGCGCCAGACTGAGTCACAGCAATGTCAAGAGTATCAGTTGCTATATTTTTAAGATTGTAGTGCGGCCCAACAGAATATTTTGCATCAGTATATTTAAAGGGAATCATTTTTATTTCGTTAAAAAAATGTTTGTAACAATAACAACCCAAGACCGTCCTTCGTTTTTAGAACATGCTATTGATAACAATTGCGGAACCAAAATGGTCGCACTCCATGAAATATTTTACAAAGTCGTATGGTTTAATATAAGTGAATCCAAGAAGAATAATAAGATTAAAAAATATGCCAGGGGAAGCAACGAAGTTCGCCAGTTAACAATACCTGATGGTTATTACGGGTTTTGCTCACTAAAAGAAGCAATGAGTAACTTCGACATTACTCTCAAACTTAACAATGCAAATCTAAAAACAATATTAACATTCAAACCTGAAGAAGCAAGTTACTATTTTGATAACGAGCTAGCTAAAATGTTAGGCTTTGCAACTGACAGTCAGGACGCTCAAAGATTTATTGTTACATCAAACAAAACTTCTTATGAGGGGGAAAGTCCGCTCGATCTTGCAGTACATTCATTACTCTATGTTCATTTGGACGAGCTGAGCACTGATGAAAACTATATGATGGAAGGCCCTCAACTGTTTTAAGAGCTCTTCCGTCAGGGAAAGCTGCATATTGCGATTATGAATTATACAATTCCCTAATTTACAGTTTAAAGATTAGTTTGTGGGAAGGTCGGATCATTTAATATAAAAATCACAGACAAAGCAGGAAAAAGTTGTGAAATGTGATAACCTGCACATTGTTTTGGAAATAAAATAATAAACTGTACTAAAAATAATTCTAGTTGCAAAGCGAGACGACTGCAGGCGGAAATCTAAACAAATCTTAAATAAATGTTAGCGAACCGCCAGAGAACGTGGACAAACGAGTCACAAGACAAAACACAACGCGTTTCGACCTCTTAGGTCTTCGTCAGGTGAAGTATAAACGAATAAAACAACGAGAATTCACTTAGCTTTGATCGCATCAGATCGCTCAGGGTTCAGCGCAAGGAAGAAGGCGTTGAATGAGAACGAGGCTGTTGGAAGGGAAATAGTGAGTGAGTCAAAGTCGTAATGATGATAATAATATTACTGATAGGAATACTAATAATGGTCAAAATATTGGTGGGGGGGGGGGGGGGGGGGGGGGGAGGAGAGACAGGATCAATCTTGGTGTCAATAAGTATGGGTATGGGAGAATGGAGAGTGGGTTAGAGGATTCTTAAGCAGCAGGTTGCCGTGGCAACAGTCCCAGAGGCGAAGGCGATTGTGATGTCAATGTGGTAGTATCAATACAAGCAATAGCATTACTGAATGATACTGCTAACAACGATAGTGAAGGTTAAGGTAACGAAAGCATGATACAGAAACATATTTAGAAAATGCATTTTATAATAATCAAATAAATAAATAAGGAAACATTTAAAAAATTTAATAAATAAATAAATAAATAAAAAATGAAATATATTTAAAAAAATAAAATAAAATGAAAATAAAAAATAAAAAATAATTTAAAAAATAATAATAATTTAAAAAAAAAATAAAAAAAAATAAAAAAAAAAATAAAAAAAATAAAAATAAAAAAAATAAAATAAAAATAAAAAATAAAAAAATAAAAATAAAAATAATGATAATAAATGCATAAATCAGATAGCTATAAATTATGTGTGAGGTGAATGTGGGAGATAAGGTAGTATGTGTGTGTGTGTTGTGGGAGGATATTGTGGGCTGAGATTGAAGTGGTGGGTTGGTACATGTTACTTTAAGGTGTTGATGCTATGAGGGTGGAGGGAAGAAGGGGATGGGTTTACGTACTAACTGGGGGAGGGGGAGGGGGAGGGGCAACGTATTCACCCTATACACAAAATCTCTCTCTCTCTCTATCCCCCCCCCCCCCCCGCACCCCTCTCCCTTCACGACCAACGATAAAGGAGATAGCTTCTATTCATTATGTGTGTGGTATGTTGTGAGTAGTTGAGTCGTGTGTGGTGTGTGTTGGGGTTG
>JAFLJL010001892.1:17500-30996 GCA_018398815.1 Conus ventricosus | reverse complement strand
TTTTTTTTAGGAAAAAAACCCCTGATTAAGAGCTTCAAAATAACCTTTCAGCAAGGTTAATAATTGAGTACCACACTCAATAATTGACTAGTCCCGGACTGTCAAATGCTCAATCCCTTAGAGTAATTTTTCCTATTACTCTATCATTAATAAAAATTCTCGTCAAATTAACATTATCCTAGACCCCTGTCACAGGACATGGATACAAAAAAGTAACTCGAATTACCACATATTAAAAGAACTCTCTATGACCCCCGTCATGGTTACACCCAGATTGTTGCATCAACATCCACAAATCGAACCAAAAGGTCCGGTCCCTATCTAGAAAAATATGTTTATAATTTAAATAATCACATATAAATTGTAATTCAACTGTCAAATTTTCCATCCATTGAGTCATATTGCCCTTTCCCTTTTTAACATCCCCCCGATCACAACGTTGATTGAAAATGTTTTTCTTTCCCAAAATGGTTTATATTTGTCTTTTCACGTCCTGAACAGTTCTAGAAAAGTTTTTTTAAACCGTGTACGACGACACAACCCCGGGAAACGTGGCCTTGAATATTCAACGTCACACGTGTGAAGTAACTTGCACCTGTGATGGATGAAAAGCTAGGGGAGTGAGCGAAGGATGATAGCGTCTTCCATCGCCGTGTTTCCTGAAACAATCCAACTCACAGCGAAAAACATGCTCTCCAACTAACAAGTTAATGCTATGATAATACAAGCATACGCTCTGCATGACCCTCACTCCACCAGACGAGACAACACACCCGCTCATAATTACTTGCACCGGGATTGGCAAAATTGAAAATGAATAATCTTGCAGTGCAAGACCCCAGCGCCAAAACACGCGCTTTTGGGTTGGTTTAGCGTTTTCCAAGACTGAAAGCGGTTTGTGATCCGTCTCCACAATGAAGTGAAGACCAAACAGATAGCGCTGGGAATTTCTCCACGGCCCAGATAAGCGCAAGGCACTCCCGCTCAATAGTTGAGTACCTTGTCTCTCTGTCCAGGAGCTCCTGCTTGCGTATAAGATTGGGTGCACTTGCCCTTCTTTGGACTGCAGCAAAATCCCCCCCTTTGCCCACTGATGAAGCATCAGTGCGCCCCAATTAAGGTCTGCGCAAAGCCCGGCAATGCCACGACGGTTTTTGATAAAGCGCTTTCACTGTGCCAACGCATTTTGACAAGCGGGTGACCCTTCACCTCTTGGGCCATCTCTTTGTCAAATCCACCAAAGGTGCCACTGTCTTGAAAGTGGGTATGTACCGACGAAAAAAACCCGGCGGCTCGCCCTAATGTCCCGACCGGTTACTTGTTTTTACTCTGTTTTTAATAAGAAAAAACACGAACATCACACTTTTTTAATAACGTGTGATCATCATGGGCTCACTCTCGCGCTTTCCCACACCTGACAAAAATATACCACTTCCTCCAAACAGGTCTGCTACACCCAACTTTATAACAGACTCAAAAATAAAAGTTTCCAACTTTACTTTATAAAACCCTTAAACCACATTCATTTTTTAAACATACATTTTTGCACACAGGTATTCCAAATTAACTTAAATTAGCCAACCCAAAACTTTTACTTTTTTTCTAAACTAGCGACCCCCCTAACAAACTATTTCCCCCTACGTAACTAAACTCCCCAAACCCTGACCTAACCAAATTAAAAAACCCCCCATTCCCACTAAAGAATTAATTCACCGCCAACGCTCTCCCCAATTACTGAACATTTTTTCGCAACATTCTTAGCCCATGCCCCTCGCCAATTACCCCATTCAATTCTTGTCCCAAACCCACACCAACACAAAATCCAGCCCGCGCAATCGCCATGACATTACATTTTCACTCACCACGCGGTGTTCAACGCGCCCCCCACAAACAAACAGATGCCTGAAAAACCCGGAATATTTTAAAACCCAAAACAAACTCTTGTTCCTATTTCAAAACTCTTAAACTCTAAGTCAAATGAACTAAAACGGACCCAAAAAATCCGAACATACTCACCAAGCAGCCCACACCTTCATGTTTTCAAAAAAGGGCCCGAAAAAAGGTCGCACACTGCCTTATTTTCCCTACGCTTGCCTCGGCCCCCCAAAGGGCCATACTCCAAGTGCGGAATTAAAAAAAAAATCCCAAAAACTTTAAAACACTTCACTCCTTTTTGACATCACCCCCCCCCCGGGGAAAAAAAATAAAAAAAAAAATTATAATTTTTTTTTTTTTTTAAAGAAGACCAGCGACCGACGGAGGAAAATTTTCCCCTGAAATGGCTCGAAACTGGGGTTTGTATTTATCCATTTAGGAAAATCCACGATTAAGACTTCAAAAAAACCTTTACAAGGTTAAAAATTGAGTACCACACTCAATAATTTTACTAGTCCCCCGACTGTCAAAAACCAATCCCTTTTAAGTAATTTTTCCCATTACCTATCATTAATGAAAATTCTCGTCAGAATTAAAAAATAGTCCTAAACCCTGTCACAGGGCGGATCAAAAAAATAACTCAAAACCACATATTCAAGAACTCTTATGACCCCCCTATAGGTTACACCCGATTTTTGCATCAACATCCCCCAAATCGACCGAAGGGCCCTGGCCCACTAGAAAAATATGTTTTTAATTTAAAATCCATATAAAATTGTAAATTCTACTGCAAATTTTCCATCCATTACATATTGTCTTTCAAATCTTTTAAAAAATCCCTCCGGTACAAAGTTTTATTGAAATGTTTTTTCATTTCCCAAAGGTTTTTAAATTGTTTTTCACGTCCTTAACTTTCTAAAAAAATTTATTTCACCCTTAGACACACAACCCCGACGTGGGCCTTAAAATTCAAAGTCCAAATGTGAAGTAACTTGCAAACCCGTTAGGGGGGAAGCTATGGAGTGCAGCGAAGGATGATACGTCTTTCCACAGCCCTGTTCCCGCAACAATCCCAAATCACGCGAAAAACATTCCCAACAAAAAATTAAGCAGAAATTTCAAGCAACCATCTGCGACCCTCATCCACCAACGGACAACACATCCGCTTAAAATTATTGCACCGGATTGGAAAAAGAAAATAATAACTTGCAGTCAAACCCCACGCAAAAAACGCGCATTTGTTTGGTTTTTTTTTTTTTTTTCCAAGACGAAAGCGGTTTGTGATCCGTTTCCCCTAAGTGCGACCCAAAAAGAAAGGCGGGAATTTTTCCACGGCCGATAAACGCAAGGCACTCCCCCCAATAGTTTAGTACCTTTCTCTCTTCCAGGAGCCCCTGCTTGCGTATAAATTGGGTGCACTTGCCCTTCTTTGGACTGCAGCAAAACCGCCCCTAATGCCCACTGATGAAGCATCAGTGCGCACAATGAAGGTCTGCGCAAAGTCCGGCAATGCCACGACAGGACTTTTGGATAATAGCGCTTTCACTGTGTCAAACGCAGTTTGACAAGCGGGTGACCACTTCACCTTGCTTGGGCACATTCTCTTTGTCAAATCCACCAAAGGTGCCACTGTGCTTGAGAAGTGCGGTATGTACCGACGATAAAATCCTGGCAGGCTCGCCACTAATGTCACGAGCCGGTTTACCTTGTTTTTACTCTGTTGTTTAATAGAGAATAAACACGAACAGCTCACGACTTTTTATAATAACTGTGTGATCATCAATAGGCTCACTCTCGCGCTTTCGCCACACCTGACAACAACATATAGCTCACTTCCTCCAAACAGTCGTCTGCTATCACGCCAACATTTATAACAGACTCAAAGAAATACAAGTTCCAACTTTACTTGTATGAAAACCACTTAAACTTCACATTCATAATTTAACATACATTTTTGCACACAGGTATTCACAAATTAACTTAAATTAGCCAACCCTAAACATTACTTTATTTCTAAACTAGCTGACCTCCCTAACAAACTACTTCCCCTGACTGTAACTAGAACTCACCTAACCTCTGACCTAACCAAATTAAATAACTTCCCAAGTTCCCAACTAAAGAATTAATTCACGCGCCTACGCTCTCCCAATTACTCGAACATTCTTACGACAACATTCTTAGCCTCATGCTCCCATCGCTCAATTATCCCGACATTCAATTCTTGTACCAACACCACACGCAACTACAAAATCCAGCCTCGCGCAAGCTCGCCATGACATTACAGTTTCACTCAGCCACGCGGTGTTCAACAGCGGCCGCCCAGCTATCAAACATGATGCCTGCAAAAGCCGGAATATATTAGAACCTAAACATACTCTTGTGTTCCTATTTCGAAACATCTTAAATCTCTAAGTCGAAATGATACTACAACTGGGGAGCCAAAATCCGTACTATACTCACCAAGCAGCCCACACCTTCATGCATTCAGAAAAGGACCGAATCACTAGGTCCCACACTGCTTTTTCTATATCCTCCACGCGTTGCTCGCTCCACCAAGGCCATACTCCACAGATGCGGAGATTATAAAAAATCCCAAAAACTTTTACACTATCACTAACACACTTTCTGACAAACTCGTTTCTGTACACCGACAACCTAAGGTTGTTTTCTTTTCGGTGCCTCGCCTTGCATCGAGGAGCGTCGCTTATAAGTGGTTCAAACACTACCCAACTTCTCTTTGAAACTGGTATGAGAACACGGCCAAGTAAAAGAAAGGATCCGGGGCACGACGCTCACCGACCTGGAATAGGGCCGAAGCAACATGTTTTGGGGTCAAGTTGGATGTTTCCAGATTGACGAGTCTTGCCTTTCCTTTTCACGGAGCGAAAACGCACACTCCCCCCAACACGATGAGGATCCTCGATTACAAGACTCATTCTGCTACATCGTGGGAACCTGGATCAGACCGTCCATCAAGTCCAGCACCACAACGGGGAGGTTCAGGACGAAGTACCATACTACCTACTGAAGAAGAGAAAAATGGTTTAATCGCATTTATTCAAATCTAATGGGTTTGGGTGCTGCCGTCCATCCTTCAGGACCCTCCTTTTGATGTAGAAGAAAAGAGAGGGCGTTCCTGTGTGTGTTGATAATGACATTGTCCTTCTCAGCCTATACAGAAACCTTGATGACTCCTCCCGCACTGCCCTCAGACAGACTCTTGACCAAACTAATTGTGGCCCGTTTTGCTGAACCCCTTATAGCTCAATTTGTCAGACACCCCTCTAAAAAACAGGTGTTCTTTTGAGCAAAGACCACGGTGCCGTTACCCTTGTAACTCAAGTTTGACAGACTGAAAGTTCTTTTGTCCAATTTTTTTGTCGTTTCCAAGCAGCAGGAAAGGGTCCAATTCTGTCCAGATAGTTTTTGCAGGAAAACGAAGAGGTCTTGTGAGGCGTTCCACAAGCTTTAGAAGGAACCAGTTTTTGTAGTCTCGGTCGAACTCTGGCGA
This sequence comes from Conus ventricosus, assembly GCA_018398815.1. Classification (NCBI taxonomy): domain Eukaryota; kingdom Metazoa; phylum Mollusca; class Gastropoda; order Neogastropoda; family Conidae; genus Conus; species Conus ventricosus. The sequence continues at coordinate 25,610 of JAFLJL010001892.1, read as the reverse complement.
TTTCAGCTCTGGTTGAACAGCCTCTCCAACCCGTCCTCCACTCAGAGGGCCATGAACATGGAGTCAGTATCCCATTTCACGGAGTTGAAAATGGGGGCGGGACGAACCTGTCGACAAGGCGAAATAGGGAACTCAACATCCCTCGTTGGCGTACTGATAAGAGAACCGATTTGGTGGGCTAGATGCCATCGGATCTTGCCTTACTCACTCTACTTCCATCAGTCGTCCATCCAGACTAGTCGTTTCTTGAAAAAGGGATCGTTGATCCAGCTTGCATACATCACCCTTCTAAACGTAGGTGACAATCCATGAATACATCCTGTGTTCCCTTCTTTTCGAAGGTGCAACTACATTCCCGCCAGATTTGTACCAGATTGACGCCCAGCGTGAGCCAGTAATCTCTGATGTCCTGGGTGGGTTTTTTTTTCTTTCTAAGTTCATCCATGTCTTTCCGTTTACTGGGTTTGACGTCAACTCCCGTGTCCGCGACAGTAGTTGTCCTAAACAGACATCCGTGGAATTGGTAACCATCCTATGTTCGGGTCCCACCTGTCTACCTGATCTGCAGTCCTCCCAGTGCCATTCCGTGCTGTTGTACTTGGGCGGTTTGAGGACGTTTTCTGTGGATGACCCATTCCACCATGCTCTCGCCGTCTTTCCGTAAACGTCCGTCTTTCCGACTTGTAAGTTGCTTCCCTTGCGTCGCCGGACAAGATGTCCGGGGGCATCTCCTGCATTAGAGCCACGGATAACAAGGCGTTGGGCGCGTAGCCTTCCAACACAGGACTGGCTTTTTACATGGGACCCGAGGCATCCCCTTCCTCGTGGTACGTGTTAAAAAATGATGGAGGCCCTCCAACCATTTCCTTGCCACAGCAACTCTGGAATCTTTTTGTTTTTGTCGTTGACCAGAGAGAAACAGACATCTGGGGAAGCCGTCTTGAACAGTACCTCAACGTCTGTCCACGACCAGATGGCCATCCTTTAGCATGTCCAATCCCAAACAGTACAGACGTGTCTGCTTTTCCGGGCTCCAGTAAGGGCCGGACGTCAAGGTTTGTTTGTACCACACTAAGAAATCCCGCAGAGCGGTCATGCCACTCTTCCCAAACTCGTTGGCAGTAAAACGTAGTCTTCTCGCTGATTAAACGTTTTTCAGGAGCTGAAGGAACGCTATCGTGGAGGAAAAGAACATCGTCGTCCCAGTTTGTCCCACCTCATGATGTACTCGTATGGGAAGAAAAGCCCTTGCGTTCCTGTAACCTCGAAAGCGGTCAAGTATTTGGAATAGGGTACCAGGAGCGATGTAACAGGTGATGTCCAAGAATTTCAACTTCTTTTTGTGCTGAAGCATTTGTACTGGTTGTTGTTCTGCACCAAGAAAAAAAAATGTGAAGGGAGCCGACTCTTCTTCTTCACTGACGACCCATCCTTCTTGGAAGAAATAAGGTTTGATGAGATTGAGGTCGTAGTTCGAACTGTTTGAAGCCTACCTCGGCAACTCTCGAAGATAGGCGCCAAGCAGTCCCTCTGCTCGTCGAGGCGACTCAGTTTGATCGTAGACGGTGGAGAAATCTTCTTTTTGTTGTTGAGGAGATCGAACGCCTTGTCGTTACCTCTCTCCATGCTTTCTTCTTCTGCTCTTCGCTTCCTTCTCCTCTTTTTCCCCTTCTCCTTTTCTTATTGTCTGTCTGTGATCTCTGTCCCGTCTGTCTAGCTGTCCTGTGTTTTAATGTGTATTTTTTCTGTATCTGTCTCGATCACACAGGCCGAACCACCTGAGACGGGGGAGCACACCACAAGGTCAATGGGCATGGGTGCTACTCCCCCCCCGTCTCAAGTGTTTCGGCTGTGTGATGAGACAGAGACAGAAAATTACACATAAACACAGACAGATAGACAGACGGACAGAGACACAACAGACAATAATGAAAGGAAAGGGTAAAGAGGGTGAAGGAAGCAGAAGAAAGAAGAAGAACATGGGAGGAGGTATCCCGACAAGGCGTTCGATCTCCCACAACAAAAAAGATTTCTCCACCGTCTACGATCAACTGAGCCGCCTCGACGAGCAGAAGGGACTGCTGACGCCTATCTTCGAGATTTGCCCCGTGGTAGGCTTCAACATGTCGAACTACGACCTCAATCACATCAAACCTTGTTTCTTCCAGAGAGGGTCGTCAGTGAAGAGAAGATCGGCTCCCTTCACATTTCTGGTGAAGAACAACAACCAGTACAATGGCTTCACACAAAAGAAGTTGAAATTCTGTCATCGCCTGTTACATCGCTCCCTGGATACCCCTATTCCAATATACTTGACCGCTTTCGAGTACAGGAACGCAAGGCTTCTTCCATACGAGTACATCACTGAGCTGGTCAAACTGGACGACGTTGTTTCTGCCTCCACGAGAGGGCGTTCTTCACTCCCTGAAAACGAATTCTATCAGCGAGGAAGACTACGTTTACTGCCAACGAGTTTGGAAGAAGAATGGCATGACCGCTTCTGAGGGATTTCTTAGTGAGGTAACAACAACCTTGACGTCATGCCCTTCCTGTAGCACGGAAAAGCAGACACGTCTGTACTCCGTTCTGGATTGGCCATCGAAAGATGCCATCTGGATCCCTGGACTGACGTTGAGTGCCTGTTCAAGGACGCATTCCCAGAGTCTGTTTCTCTCTGGTCAACGACAAAAACAAAAGATCTCCAAGAGTTTTGCTGTGGCAAGAAATGGTGGGAGGGCCATCCTTCATTTTTTTTACACGTAACCACGAGAAGGGGATGACTCGGGTCCCTAGGTAAAAAGCCAGTCCAGTGTTGGAAGCTACGACGCCAACGCTTGTATCCCGTGGGCTCATGCAGGAGATGCCTGGAACATCTTGTCCGTCGACGCCAAGGGAAGCAACTTCAAGTCGGATAAACGGACGTCTACGGAAAGCCCGGCGAGAGCATGGCTGGAATGGGTCATCCACTCAAAGAAAACGGCCTCATCCGCCACAAGTACAACAGCAAGGAATAGGCAACTGGGAGGACTCCAGTCAGGTAGACCAGGTGGGACCCGAGCCCCCCCCCCCCATAGGATGGGTCTTCCAATTCACGGATGTCTGTGTTCTATGAGACACGTCTGTCGCCTGACACGTGGAGTTGACGGTCCAACCCATAAACGGAAAGACCATGGATGAACTTAGAAAGAAAAAAAAAACCCACCCAGACACAGAGAGTACCTCGGCATCAGGCTGGGCGGTCAATCTGGTATCAAATCTGGGAATGTAGTTGGCACCTTCGAAAAGAAGGGAACACAGATGTATCATGATGTCACCTACGTTTAGAAGGTGAGGTATGCAAGCTGATCAACGATCCTTTTTCAAGAAACTGACTAGTCTGATGGACGACCTGATGGAAGTAGACTGAGTATAGGCTAAGATCCGATGGCATCTGCCCTACCATATCGGCTTCTTCGCTATCATACGCCAAACCGAGGATGTTTGAGTTCTATTTCGCCTGTGGCGACAGTTCGTCCCGCCCCTTTTTTCAACTCCCGTGAAATGATACTGACTCCAAGTTCATGCCCTGAGTGGAGACGGGTTGGGAGAGAGCTGTTCAAACCAGACCTGAAACGCCAGTTTCTACCGAACTATTACAAAACTGTTCCCTTCTAAAGCTTGTGAACGCTCACAAAGACCTCTTCGTTTTCCTGCAAACTATCTGGACAGAATTGGGACCCCTCTTCCCTGCTGCTTGGTGACGACAAAATTTGGACAAAAGAACTTTCAGTCTTTCAAACTTAGTACAAGGGTAACGGCACCCGTGGCTCCTTTGCTCAAGACTCACTGTCTTTTCAGAGGGTTCCTGATAACAAATTGCGCTATAAGGGTTCAGCAACGCCACAATTAGTTTTTGGTCAAGAGTCCTGTCTGAGGGCATTGAGGGAGGAGCATCAAGAGTTTCTGTATAGGCAGAAGGACAATTGATCATCTATCAACAACAAAGGAACGCCCTCTCTATCTTCATACATCAAAAGGAGGGGTCCTGAAGTATGGAGGCAGCACCAAACCCTCATTCGATTTAGAATAAATGCGAGTAAAACCATTTTTCTCTTCTTCAGTAGGTTAGTATGGTACTTCGTCTGAACCTCCCCGTTTGTGGTGCTGGACATGGATGACGGTCTATCCAGTCCACGATGTAGCAGATATGATTCTTGTACTCGAGGATCCCATCGTGTTGGGGATGTGCGTTGCCGCTCCGTCTAAAAGGAACCAGGCAAGACTCGTCAATCCTGGAAAACATCCAACTTGACCCCAAACATGTTTTCGGCCTTTTTCCAGGACGGTGACGTCGGCCCAGAACTCCTCTTCTTTTTCTTGGCCCGTGTTCTCATACCATGTTTCAAAGAGAAGTTGGGTAGGTTTGAACACTTTGTAACGACGCTCCTCGATGCAAGCGAGCACCGAAAGAAAACTAACCTTAGGTTTGTCGGTGTACAGAAAAGAGTCTGGTTTTTTTCGTTCGTCCTTTCATGAGTGGGTAATGCCCTTTTGGATGTCGTGAATGAAATCAGATGGAGGGACGATGCGCAGCAGCCAGGGGTAGTCCGGGAGAGGGTTGATACAGAAGCTGTTGAGGCGATGGAATGGACCTTCTACTTTGAGTCGGAATGTTGCTGTCTGGCGTGTTGTCCCCAGACATCCTGGTCGTTATTGTCTTCCAGTAACCTCTCGATATCTGTGTCTGTTGATGATTCAACGAGGAAGTGTCCCCAGAATCGGACGTTTTTCTGGATGCATGAAAGAAACAAAGTCATCCGTTTGTCTCTGTTTGGGTGAGGATGATTTTAAATCGTTTTGCTTTCCTCTCAAATTGGCGTTGAGACGGTCGTTCCAGTCCGGTCCTTCCCTGATGCTCGCCAGCGATGTTAAGACATGGGCGTTCATGCTTGTCCTCAAAAGAATGAGAGCGGAATGTGCTCCAGCCTGTCGGCGTAAATCTCCGGCTTTTTTTTTTTTGGGAGCAAATATCATCTTGATTGAAACACCACCACCCCTCAGATTCTATTCGTCGTCTTTTGTTTTTACCCCAACATACTGATGATAAGGTTCCTTTATTTCTTCCTGCTCTTTTCTTCTCTCCGTTTTCCCTTCTTTCAATCTTTCTTTTTGTTTTGTTTTTCCTCATCTCGCAGCCGTTTGTTGTGAATTTAAACTGTAATCGAAATTTTTCTTTTGTTACGAAAATGTCATGGGCAACGATTGCAAAAATATGAGATTTGGCTATAGTATGTACAGATTGCACATGTCTTTTGCAGGTTATATTTCTTGGAAAGATGCGGACAGACCGCACAGACGTGGGTTTTTTAGTCTCCAATATCTGTTTACCAAAAATAAAAAAAAGATTCCTCGATTAAAACTCATACAACAAACACATGTCATCTTAAGTTGTACGCCACGGGTAAGGACATCCACCATCATGGTACATCAACCTCATCTCATTTAATGTTGTACCTCCCAGCTAAAGACATACAATCAAAAAACCCTGAGCTCTCATATCAAGGTTAACCCCCCCCTTGTCTTCTGTGATAGCGTGTATATACTCAGTAAAGAAATGGTCACAGCGCTAACAAGTAAAAATATCAAGTGACTGACATCCGGAAAACATGTCCACACAAGAGAAATTCACGACAATCCGTGTTCCCTCTTGCGTTTACAATGGACCCAACAAGACACAAACAATCGTTCAAAAGCTCACAGTTATGACATTATACTGTGGCCAACTATACTTGCCTTGTCTGAAATAGTTATCCATTTCATTCGGATTTCCCTCATTTATCAAAAGGGTCGCTAGATGTACCCGTTTTCTAAACCCTGTATCTCAAAACAAACATCTTATTTTGCATGTGGTTTTCTTCCATAAAGACGAGCGTAAAAAGTGCTTTTTAGATCATGTAAAACTCCCAACAACTGTTGTTGATAAGAGAACGTCAATTCGTGATGGAAGCGTCACATTAAATGTCCTATCTCTCGGTCAAGGCATAACATTCATAAAACCTCACAATACACCGTGAAATGAAGGTAAGAACGTTTCTGATTTAACTTTCCCAGTCCGTGCATTTTTAAAGGATCAAACCGTTTACATGATAAGACCCAGTTTTAACTGTTATCCTTTTCTGCAAAATGTCTGTTGCTGAAATAATAATTGTGATAATAACTCATTGTAAGCATTTTATTTCTGTTGTTATTAATAAAGGTTCAGACCACAGCGTTATCATTACTTTTGGTTGGAAAAGGAGCTTTAAAAAAACCCTGATATTATTCCAGTGAGGAATTTGAATTTGATGTTAGATATAAACAGTTTTATTTCCATGACCATACACATGGACACAAAGCACAGTTCCAGAGCAACAAAAGGACACTTATATTACAGCCCTGCTATGGAATTTGATGTTTGCTAAACTCTTGTGTTCGATTTCAAAAATGCAAATAATTCTAATACAGTGAAATTAGTGATTCTTCTTCTTCCTCCTCTTTCTCTTTTTCATTATTTGTCTGTCTGTGTCCTCTTTCCATCTGTCTGTCTGTGTTTATGTGTATTTTTCTGTCTCTGTCTCGTTCACGGTCCTCATTTTAAACCCGCACAAGGCCAGTGAAACACTGGTGAATTTTGTTTATATGGTGGCAATATGTGACCGCTTAACGGACCACACATCCTAGATTATGGGGAAGAATAAAAATGTGTCTTCGTTTTTTTATGTGCAGGGCGCATGCCCCCGCTAGCCCTAGGATGAAGGGAAAAAAACCTCCGTGTTATCGTTGTGTGAGGCTGGTATTAAAGTCCAGGTGCTAACCCCCCTCTAGCCCCCTTGATTTAGTGTTTATTGATCGATCCCCACGATACTGACAGAAAAATGTGTCAATGAACGTAGGCTAAGGGTTACGTTTGTTACACTCTCATAAAGAAAGTAAAGAGCCGAGACGGTGCTATCCCTTATCCGCTTGCCGAAATGACCTTGTCATGGGTGAAGCACCCAACCTAACACGCTATACTTCAAGCGATTGCGTTCCTTGACACAGGCCGAAACCCCACCATAAATAACTGATTTGTATGAGTCAGCTGTTAACTACTGGCTAACTCATGCACATCAAGCCCCCAAACTCTTCACAAAGCTAGGTGGCGGTGTTGTAGAATGAAATGAGCAACAACAAAAAAGATCAACGGGCACTCCCGATCCAGTTGGTTATTTCGTCTACCAATATGCCAAGTTGCGAATGTTGCAGTTTTATTACGATTGTTTGGACAAATTTGTCGACAGATTCAGATTTCAACTTTTGGAGATGGATAACGGATTCGCTGTACGTGGTACTCAGTCGTTGCAGTTGGACTCAAGTCCGTACACCCTCTCGACAGCAGTTTTTTTTTTTTCGTTGACTACATCGTGTTTTCTGAATCAAGCTGTAGCTTCTTTTTTTCTGTATGATAGCGTTCCAACTTGATTGTGGTCTGATGAGTGTTTCTAAATAGTCCGTTTTATTTTTTTTCCGTTGTATCAGAGTGTGTTGTTAATCCATTATTTATTTTGGGAAACAGTCGCCCCACCTCCTCGGGGTGTTTCCCTGGGTGGTCCTACGTTCTGTTAGAACTGACCTAAAGTTTAGAATTACGTCTTGCTTTGACTTTAGTCCGTTTTATAGTTCGAACGATCAGCAGACGGGGAAAACATGTCATTTTACACTAATACCGATGCTCTGATGCAACATGATATTTCTTTTTTGACCACGTAAATATGTTGATATAGGCCTTCCAAGTCGATTATACATTTCGATGGTTAGAAAACATTCTAGCTTTTTTATAAGTTGACAGACCAGGCGTGTAAATTACCATCATGCATTTTCCACATCGCGCCTAGGCTCTTTAATAGCGAGCACACTCGATCTCACGATGCATTTCATTCACCGATCACAACCATCCGTGTCAGATCCTTCGCCCCTAAGGCGTTTTTATTAGCAATGTCGAGAATCAGTGATGATCCGCTGAGAAGGGTTTAGCCGTACAGCTTCGGGGGTTCGGGTCTTTTTTTCAAGGGAGCCGACTGTTTATTTTTTTTTTGTGTTTGTGGGTTGTCCA
>JAFLJL010001892.1:0-10000 GCA_018398815.1 Conus ventricosus | reverse complement strand
ATAGATAGACAGACTCTGGCGAATGAATCTTCATCAAATGCCGTGCCAACGAATAGCAAAGCAATTCACGGGTAAAAAAACCAGAGTGAGTAGCATGTTAAAACTAGAAATCCGATGGGGCCTTTGGAAGCAAAAAATTTCGGCATAGCGGCCTTCTTTAGTCAATGTTGTCCAATATCCCTGACGAAAGTAAGTATATATATATATATATATATATATATATATATTATATATATATATATATATATATATATATATATATTGTATATATTATATATATATATATATATATATATATATATATATTATATATATATAATAAAAAATTGCATATTATTATCATCATTATATGTTATCATTATTGTTATCATCATTATCATTACTATTATTATTGTCATTATCACTATCATATTATCATCATCATTATTGCTATATTCTGAAAGCTAAAATTCAACGCGCAAGCTGAAGCAAATTAAAAAAAAAAAAGATGAGGAGAGGGAAGGGGAAGATGGGAAGAAAGGGGGGGGGGGGGGGGGGGGGGGGGGGGGGAGGGGGGAGGCAGGCGGAGGTAGGGGAGAGAAGGGGCCTGGGAACTTCTTAAGTTCCCCAATCCCTTCCCATCCCCAACGTAATTCCCGTCCTAAGTATTAAAAAAATGGGGAAAAAAAAAGCTTCAATCTACTTTTTTCCTATCCGTAACAAGGACATTGGTGTAGCAATAACAACAACAACAACAACAAAGACAACAGCTCATTGATTTCCTCCTGCGTGAATGCCCGTGTTCTCTCTGTCTATACAACATTGTGTAGCCCAACATTATCACTGAACCACTGCTGAAATGATGCCAGCTAAATACTTCTGGCAGCAAAGTGATTAATTGCGGATAGCGCTTCTGCCGCCCGTGTGTCTGTAGGCCTATTGGTGTTTTTTGTATTCTATTCTTAATTCACATGCATACACTGACAAAGATTCCAGAATGATGATGTAACATGTTAATTCTTTCGCCCCTTTTGGGGTGCGGAGGGTTTTTAGCAAAGAGAAACCAGATTCGTAACCAAAATGTTATTCTGAAACATTTCAAAAACAAGGAAACAAAACAAAACAACAACAACAACAAAACCCGAACTAATCATAAAACAGTTCTGAATATGAAGTTTCAAATAAGTCTCAGTATGAACTTTCACATTGTTGTACAACATTCAACACCTTGAAATAAGTCTCAGTATGAACTTTCACATTGCTATACAATTGACACATTCAACACTTGAAATATGTCTCAGTATGAACTTTCACATTGTTATACAATTGACACATTCAACACCTTGTAAACATTCCAACCATCCTGAAATATAAAACGGTTCATACAACCTGTCCGTTTGAATAATTAAATTGATTTCTCTGCTGTTCTTAAATACATTTAAAAAAATCAAACATTGGACGCGTTTTTGATGGTAAACAAACTAGAAGAATTAAAAGAATAAACTAAAGGAGCCATTGGTGACAGAGATGTTTCAATCATTCAGGCAGAATGGGATAAACTGTTGGTGATTAGCAGTATTTCATCAAATATTGACCGGCAAAAACGTTTTAGAATGCTGTTTTTTCTTTAAACACGTAATATTGGTACATGAATTGTTCACCACAAGGTCAGTTTACCTTTCTACCGAAGCTGGTTTCAAATGAATCTAATTCAACCTACAAAATAGTGATGTTGTTTTTCTGTAATATTTCCCTGTGCTTTTCTTTGATAACATATTCGCATAAATATCTGAAAAGTATGACCCGCTTGGAATTCTTTCAAGGCTCAAGTTTCAGCCTTTTCTGTAACTGTCTACACTGACTAAAGAAAAAGAACTGTCACAGGACACAGTTCAAAGATCTTGTAATAATGGGGATGAAAAAACTTCGCTGATTCTACAAAAGGATTGTTCTGCCTCGCTTGGTGATGCTGTCTGCCAAATTGTTGCCACAGATTCCACAGTGTGGTGGGTTATATTCGGAAACTGTAGTGCGAGCCCTCTTTGGAATTTAGCTGATGAGGTTTCGTGCTGATTTAGATAATTGCTCCTTTTTAGCGAGGAGGTCGATGGATTGCAAAACGCACAAAGCAGACGGAAAATCAACGGCAATGACAGACACTAGCAGATTCAACTTCAATGTCATTAATACCGCTACTTGTTCTGCAAAACGTGGACACCCCCCCCCCTCTTTTTCTTTAAAACTGATATAAATAGATATTCTCTGTTTCAAAATCTGACATATGTCCTGCATATCACAAAGCACCGATCTATCACTGTGAACATGCAGTGTGTGTGTGTGTGTGTGTGTGTGTGTGTGTGTGTGTGTGTGTGTGTGTGTGTGTGTGGTGTGTGTGTGTGTGTGCTTGCGTGCGTACGTGCGTGTGTATTGGTGCATACTACGTGCGTGCGTGCGTGAATGCATACGAGTACCAAAGAATTATCAGTTTCAAAACCCGATGAATTTACACCACTTTTGACAAGATAATATGTCAAAAATGTTTTGAAAACAATAGCAACAGAAACTACACAACAACAATAATAATAAAACGACAACAACAACATCAAACCACCTTAACTGTCTGAAAGCCTGCATAATGAAAAGCAAGCCACTCTCATTGCTTCCCTTAACACCACATCGGCCTCCCAGCTGCACACACTGTCATTGCGGCCATTGTGCCCTCTGCCCCAGGGCTGTGGTCCCTGGACACACACACACACACACACACACACACACACACACACACACACACCACACACACACACACACACACACACACACACACAATGCACCACGTCACAGGAGATGAGCGTAAGGCAGCGTCCCAGCCGACATGTTGATGACGACACCGATGACGTAATGAAGAATGGAGACGGAGACGGAAACACGTGATGGCTAACTTCCTGTATGACGTAAGACCCCCAGGCCGTCATCCTCTATCTGTGTCTGTCTGTGGTCGTCACCATTCTTTTGTAGATGGACAGCTTCTTTCTGGAACAAAACCGTACAACAGAACATTAGGACTCCTTTCAAAAAGGATGACTTCAGCTAGCCAGACTATCTCCCTATCCAGCCTGTTAACTAGCCAACCTGCCACCAGCCAAGCGACTAACTACTGGCCTATCGCCCAGCCGATCCAACACGCCCGCTGCCTTGTCAATCAAGTAAGGGACCAGTTGATTGACCTTAACTATCAGTCTGCCAGCAAGCCAACCGTCTGATTTATTTAACAACCAACCCACGAACTAGTTGATCTTCTTTTCAGCCAAGCAACCAGCTGACTGACCTACTTACCTATCAACTAGCTAAACAACTAGCTGATAGATCTACTTACGTACATACAGGCGTCCAACCCACCAACCAAATAGCCGACTGAGCTGCATACCAATCAACCAAGCAGCCAAAGCTCAGAGTCTGACCTACGTACAAACCTTAACAACCAGGCAGCCGACAAACCACACACACACACACACACACACACACACACACACACACACACACACACACACACACACACACACACACACCATCACCACCACCACCACCAACACACCACCACCACCAACTCCTAACTAAACATCGAACCAGCTAAAGAACCAAATGCATAACCAACCAACCAACCGACCAACCAATCAACGTATCTCGTCTGCTTTAAAGATGTCAATAGTTTAGCTACCAAGCCTTTACTTGTATGGAGAGAGTGTGTTTCTTGTTTGCTGCTTCTTCAGGATAATTCTTCTTCTTCTTCTTCTTCTTCTTCTTCTTCTTCTTCTTCTTCTTCATCATCATCATCATCATCATCATCATCATCATCATCATCATCATCATCATCATCATCATCATCTTCTTCTTCTTCTTCTTCTTCTTCTTCTTCTTCTTCTTCTTCTTCTTCTTCTTCTTCTTCTTCTTCTTCTTCATCATCATCATCATCAGCAGCAGCAGCAGCAGCAGCAGCAGCAGCAGCAGCAGCAGCAGCAGCATCATCATCATCATCATCATCATCATTATCATCGTCATCATCATCATCTTCTTCGTCTTCTTTTTCTTCTTCTTCTTCTTCTTCTTCTTCTTCTTCTTCTTCTTCTTCATCATCATCATCATCATCATCATCATCATCATCATCATCATCATCATCATCACATCATCATCATCATCATCATCATCATCATCATCATCATCATCATCATCATCTTCTTCTTCTTCTTCTTCTTCTTCTTCTCCTTCAAAAATGTGAATTTTTCCACAACGTGTTTACAGACCTCAAAACAGTCTGTGTGGTGGACTGGGGTTTAATGATAATAATCATTTAAAAACAGCATGAAACTATAAATCGACGAACTCGCGCAGCATGCAAGTTTGGCGTAAATAAAAGACCCCTAGGAATCAAAAATGCCCAGTAAAACAAGTGACTGCACTGTGTGCACGAACACTTTTCCCAGGTGTTTCGTCTGTAGTCAGGTAGACTATACCCAGGTGTAATACAGTCTGTAGTCAGGTCAGACTTATCAGGTGTAATACAGTCTTGTGTCAGGTCAGACTATATCCAGGTGTAATACGTTGTAGTCGGTCAGACTATTATCCAGGTGTAATCCAGTCTGAGCCGGGGAAGACTATATCCGGGGTTTAATACGTCGGTAGGCGGTCCAGACTATATCCAGGTGTATACAGTTGGTAGTAGGTCAGAATATCCGGTGTAATTTCAGTCTGTGTAAAGTCAGACTGCATCAGGTGTAATACAGTCTGTAGTCAGGTCAGATATATCCGGGGTGTAATACGTCTGTAGTCAGGTCAGACTATATCCAGGTGTAATACATTCTGTAGTAGGTCAGACTGCATCCAGGTGTAATACAGTCTGTAGTCAGGTCGACTATATCCGGTGTAATACGTCTGTAGCCAGGTCAGACTATTCCAGGTGTAATACAGTCTGTAGTCAGGTCAGACTAATCCAGGTGTGTGTGTGTGTGTGTTTTGTGTGTGTGTGGTGGGTGTGTGGGGGTGTGTGTGTGTGTGTGTGTGTGTGTGTGTGTTTTGTACACGTGCGCGCGCGCGCGGCGAGGGGTGTGTGTGTGTGGTGTGTGTGTGTGTGTGTGTGTGTGTGTGTGTGTGTGTGTGTGTGTGTGTGTGTGTGTGTGTGTGTGTTGTGTGTGTGTGTGTGTGTGTGTGTGTGTGTGTGTGTGTGTGTGTGTGCATGTGTGTGTGTGCTGTGTGTGTGTGTGTTCGTTCGTTTTTTAGTTTTACGTTGTTCACCCTTAAGTGATATTAGACGGGAAAGGGGGGGGGGGGGGGGGGGGGTAGGAGAAATAAAAGGTATGAAAGAAGAGATTGTTTATTGCATGCATTGATATTGTTTAGAGAGTGTGTGGAAAGTAAAGATTATGGTTTTTCCTACATACTACACCTACAATTCTTTTATAATGATCAAGCTTTATATGGGATATGAATTGTTGAAAATGACAGAATTATTTAGAAAGGAAAGTGAGGTTTACCATCTATATCAAACGTGTCTTAACAATTGACAGTAGATTTGTATAACAGCAATTGAATCCAACAATAAATTAAACATTCAAAGGAAAGACCAATAGGACTAAGGTGTAAAATTATGAAAAAATTTAAGAAGATGGAAGTCATTTAACATTTCCCTGAACAGTTAATGGTATTTGACGAGTCAGTAATCCCCTGTAGTTTTCGTCATTAATTCTTTGTATAGGACAGTTTTAAATCAGATGGTAATGGAAATTTGATTTCCACATACACATTTAATATTTTAGAACATTTTGTTTTAAAAGCATTTAAACGAATTTTGAACTTCGAGAACTATTTATCTTGAACTTTTATCAGTTAGTGATTTAAAATTTATTTGGAATTATTTTTGCTGACGCTTTTTATACAATTGTGTGAATATTGGCTTATCTGATGTCTTCAGAATGTTTTCAAACTTATCCTTCGCTAGTTTTTCAATGTGATTATAATACTCGTGAGATCTAGATTATGTTAATAGAATTGCCCCTTCAGTATTACGCCCTGCATTTTTAGCGCTCTGTCAACCATTTCATTGGCATATATTCCGCAATGGGAAGGAACCAGTAAAAGTCACACTAATGTCTTTAAATGCCAATTGATGATTTACATGTCTGATTTCTAGTATCATTTCAAGACGTTTTTTGGCATTTTGATCTTTGATTGCTTGTATGCCGATTTTAAAAATCTACACAGGTAATATTTTACAACTATTCTTGGTAACTCCTCAATTGGTTAAAGCCATTAAAAAAGCTACAACTCTGCAGTAAAAACTGAATAGTGATTACCTATATGACATCGTTTGACTGTTTTCATGGTGGGAATTACAAATGTGAACCTGCATTGCCATTATCAAGTACAGATCCATCTGTGATATTTTAATGTAATCACTATAGTAATTTTCCTTGTGATCATTAACTAAATTTCAGAACTTTTGGGAGTTTGTTTTTGCTCAATTCTGTATGATCAATATCAAAGTAGGTTTAATTTGTTCCCAAGATCGTACAGGTAAAAAATTGGCTTAATTGCTATTTTTTTAACTTTTTAATTCTGTAGAATTAATATGTCGGAGAAAAACGAATTAATTGGTTGCAAACAGGGTATTGTTTGCCCTGTTAACAAAGTCATGCTTGGAATTTTTCTTGTTTCTTCATTCCCGATGATTTTATGTGCAAAGGATTTTAATACAAACTTAGCTGCAGAGATTTTCATATGTTATAAAGAGGAAGAACTCCTGACTTCTTTATATGACCCAAGATTGTAAGATGAGTCGACACTCCTAGTGCCAGTTTAAGGCTTTACAATCTGTACTTTGTAGTTTGTTTCACAAGTGTTTGGTGCCAAAAGAAAGTTTCCTGGTCGTAGGTTAAACGCGAACGAACTAAGGAATTTAGCAAGACTTTAAAAGTGCTTTTGTGTCTTGACCCCATCGCTGTTTAAAAATAATTTTGAGAAAATTTAAAAGCTTTTCTCGCTTTTTTTAAATATTATAGTCTATATGTTGTTTCCCACGTTAAGTTTGGGGATGATAAATATACAAATAGAAAACCCTTTCGCTTTGCGAATAATTAATGACACTGCCACCAATAGTGAAATAGGCAGTTTTTTTTGGGTTATGCCCGAATTAAAAAGTACCAAAATGTGTTTTTTCTAATGTTAAAGAAAGTCCATTTTCCTTCATCAATATATTCAATTTTATTTAGTTCGCGTTGGTACACTTTTTTTAGTATAGTTAAGTGCTCTAATTGGAGTTTTACGCTTCATTGTCACCTTCATCCACATGCATATACCACCTGCATACTGGGCTAAAAACTGTATCTTTTGATAGATTATTTGGAGATCAGCTATAAGTTTTGATAAAAATAGGTGAAAAAACGAGCTTGTGGAAAACCATCTGAAGTTCTCTGGACTTAGGGAATATGTGCTTCCAACTCTTACCTGTATGAAACGTTTGTGATATAAATTTTTGTAAATAGTTATATATATATTACTATTTTATTGTAGTTTTGAAGTTTTTGGGGGTTTAATCGGTTTAAAGGCATACTTGATCGTTTAAACTTTTTTCACATCAAAAAAAGGTTGCTTTGAATATTTTTCCCTCTGCAAAACTGCTGTTTTAAATTTTGGTCGTAAGTTTGACTAATGTTCGTAGTGGAGCGACCTTTGCGAAAAGCGGCTTGATTTTTTTGAATAATGTTTTGTTTTCACAGTATGAACTAGTCGACTTGAGACAATTTTTTCATTAACTTGCATACATGGGATGTTAAGGAGATGGGTCGTAGCTATTTTTATCGTCCGAGGTTTCCCTGCTTGTGTATAGGAACAACAATTGAGTGTTTCCGATAAAAGGCATTTCACAATTAGACAGCATTTTTTTATCTAGAATGTAAAAATTGAAATACATTTTGTGGTAAATGCTTTAACATTCATAAGATATCCTATTTAGTCCAACAGACGTTTTTTATTTTTACCCATATGTGAAATACATTCAATTACTTCTTTGAGTGTTATATTGAATTTACATAGCTTTTTTAAATGAGGTTTATTAAAACTATGATCTGATGTGAATATTACTTTCTCCTCATTTTTTTGTATTGTTACTTTCAGTTGATAGTCCCGTAATTTACTGCCAATTTGATACAATCAGCAAATGCTTCCGCTTTTTTCTTGTTTTGAGGGTATATCTGAACCCCCAGTTTGATTGGGCATTGAAGTAAGTTTATCCCTTCTTCATCGTTTTCATTTTTTTTCCTACCTTTTGCATATCTTTATAGTTTTATACTTCATTAGCACAAAATGATGGACCATACTGTTTTTTGCTTGTGCATTAACTCTATTTGCTTTGTTTTTGCTTTTTGGAATTAGGTGATTAGGAATCGATTATCCTTTAAGTAATTTTCAAATTTTATCCATTTTTCGTTTAGCCTTTTCACAATCATCGTTCCACCCAAACATGCCAGAATGTTTATATGATTTTTTGTTTTTAGACATAGGAATTGATGATTAGCAGCACTTAGGACTGCGTTAGTAAAAATAAAATTATAATTCATTGATATCTTTATCATTGAGTCTTCAACATGAATTTTTGATAAGAGTTCTGAAAACTTGTCCCAGTTAGCATGTTTGTAATTATTTTTTCGGGATTTTATCTTCTGTTAGATCCTTGTTTTTTTTTGCTAGAGAGTTCAAAGCCCGTAATTAAAGGAATATGGTCACTATTTTAAAGGGTATCATGTAAAGAATCCATTTACAATTGGTGCCAGATCTGGAGAAACAAGAGTTAGATCAATAGTGTTGCTCTATGATAAGGATTATCAGGGATTCGCGTTACTCTACGTCATTCAGAAGTTTCGTGTGAATCAACAATATTCTCAATGAAACGGTTGCTAGTAATGTTTTCACAGTTCTTCTCCCAAAATGGTGAATGCGCATTAAAATCTCCTGTTATTAGTTTCCTTTTTCCCCTTGTCCCTTGAACGTACGAATCCATTCTGTATTTTTTATCATCTGGACCCTTTGGTAAATACAAGATATGACGGTTAATAAGTGTTATTAAACTTAACCCTCACTGCACAAGAATGTTTTACAAGTTTAAATTTGATGGAATGGATTTGGGCACGAGTTTTAATTTACCCCTTTATGCACATAAAATGGCAGTATTTAATTTTCCTCGTTAGTGTCTATCTTTTTGGGTGATTGGAGGAAATAGTAATTGTTAGTTGGGGCAGCTTTTCTTTCTTAACATTCAATGACTGAAGACTTAAAACATGATATTGATGATGGGCTAGGTGTTGTACCCTTTTATTCTAGTTTGTGTTAATTGATCTGCAGTTCATTGAAAAACGTTAAAACATTCCCTAGGAGACATATGTTTAAAGACTAAAGCAAAATGGACAGGGTAACCCAGCAGCAGGGTCACATTAAAAGACATGGCGGCAGTAGGTGTGAGTTGGTAAATTTAAAATTCCAGTCCTCCAGATTGTAGAACCGGTTGTGCCAGCTGGGAGGATGTGGGGGCCCGGTGGTCGTGGTACCCTGGCGAGTGAAGGACGGGCAGGTCTCTTGGGGATCTCCCACAGTAAGGCCCTCGTGTGTCGTCCGATGTTAAACCCCTAGCAGACTGGAGCCTCTCTTTGTTAGGTGCACCTCGTCTCGAAGATGCTCCATTTGATGTTATTTTGAATAACGAAATGTTTTTCACCCCATACAAACCCCAGAGGTGACTTTTGCATTAAAAAGAAACGTTTTATTTCGAGTTTCTTGTCTAAATGGGTCGTTTGCTGACCGCGAACTTAACCTAGTGTGCTTTTTAGCTGCGGTTTTTAGCGTCTACACAAACGATGTGCTGGATGGGGGGTGTGTGTGTGTGTGTGTGTGGTTGGGGCGTGCGTGCGTGCGTGCGTGCGCGCGCGCGTGGTTGCGTTGTGCGCGCCTCTGTGTGGGGTGTGGGGTGTGCGTGGTGGTG
>JAFLJL010001891.1:42500-76872 GCA_018398815.1 Conus ventricosus | reverse complement strand
TATTTGTCATTTTCTTAGCTTCCATTAGACTTTATTTATTTGTAATTAATTAGCAACTGGAATGTATCTGGTGGGATTTTCTGCAATTCTTCCTTCAAAGATCTTTGAGGAGGGTTGTTTTGTGCCCATTTCGTAAATAATAGGGCGGTATTACAATGGATCACACTCAAATGGATCGTGCCTATGCGGGTCCCCTCTGTTCCGTAAATAAAGGTACCTTACTTTTAAACCAAATGGTAATAGTTTGCCGGATGAAGACTCTCCTTCAACAACATCTATTGTTTGTTTTTTGATTGCTTGTACTGGTTTTAGCCCTTTAAATTCTTCATTATTCATTGGCGCAAAACTGAGGGCAGTCTTCTAACCCATTCAGTGTTGCGAGAATTGTCAATCAGCTCTCTGTGATACTGGTAGGAAAAAAGTCTCTTCAGATAACTGTTTGTTAAAGTTTTCAACTAAAGCCTGTGATCTGTGAACTCCTGGGATGCCTCTTTTAATTGTAACTCTATGTTTTAACAATAATTGATTCACTCGGCCTTTAAATTCTTTTCCATCATCGACTTGAATCATGCGAGGATAAGTTAGCGGGCCTCGTTGATATATTAGTTGTATGGCAACAGCAACAGCAGAAGCACTCTTTTGTGTTAATGGTTCCGCATCTTTATATCTTGAAGCTATGTCAATGACTGTGAGTGCGTACTTAAATCTTTTTCGTCTAATCGTATCATGGGGTAAATATAGAAGATCCATTTGATGGGTGTCGTTCGGTATTGTATTCACAAAGTGTGGTCTCTGTATGCGTCTAGGTGCAGGCAGATAAATTTGCCAAATCGCTTGTTTAGATAACCATTCCTTTGCTGTTTGTTCACTGACTCCCGCTGCTTGGCTTAGCTTTTTTATTGCCGTGATTCCCTTCCAATATCCTTTTGGTGAATAATAGATTTTGTTCATTTTTATTCAGCCATATTATGCGCAACAAAATACACGACGGTCATACCAAAGACGATAAACACGATTTCTTGCATCTTTTGTTTTTCTGATGGTTGATAAAAGTCGCTGAATTTTGGTGGGGGCAATGTCTCGATTAGTTTGCCTGTTACAAGATAATATTCTTTTATTGCCTGGTCAACGTCTTTAAATGTGTAAGCTGCATGTCCCTGTTTTTCAGTTTGTCGTTAATAAAATCTAACTGCTCAATTCTCTGCTTTTCATAGGCGTCTTGTGCTGTGGCTAGTTGCTCCATAGCTTTGTTATGTCTTTTTCTCTCACCGTCATCCCGCAGTTTACTAAATGCGTAATTACTTCCACTAAAAGCAAGCGCATTAACCACAGCGCCGCCTATCATCATTACGAATGAAGCCATTTTTATAAATGTATTTTTTTAATTTTACATATTGATACTGTCAGGAATTATTCCTTGCTTAACTAGAAAATCTTTCGTAGCAAACGAAGCTGCAATGATAGCAATTAGCTTTGCCGAATCCTCAAAGTCTAGTTTGCCAAGATCTGCTGGTTTAATTTTTAACAAGCTTTTACCAAGCATTGTGTATCCTATACTTAGACCACCAATAACAGCAGAATGGTAAACAAGATTGGTAACAGTCTTTTCGGCGCTCATTTTTAAAAACAAAATAATTATATTAATAAAAACATGAACACCGATGATCTACTACAGCTACAGGGCAGCCTAAACCTTCCTGAACTTATGATTACAAATGACCAGGTTGATGAGCAAGCTATTATGCCAAAAAAAGAAAGACTGTATTCTTTGGCAGCATGCGGAAAAACAAAACAGTTCCTTGGGAATGAATTTAGCATAGAACAGATTCAACAAATGTCGCCGCAAGACATTGTAAAGTATCATAACAGGTATGAAGCGCAACTAGAATCAAGAATGGTAAAAAGTGTTGGGCAAACGGTTCTTAGTTTGTACACTAACAGTCAGTAGATTTGCTCCCATTGATTCGAACAAGATTTTATGTATGATTACGCAGGACCAGTTTTAACAAAGATTAGCGTCTCTATTGTCTTATCAGATTTGGAACATTCTGTCACCTTAATCATGGGATAATTCTTTTAATCAATAGATATTTCATCAGATCGAAAACCAGTGAGACCGGGAGACGCCCGAATTGAGCTTATATATTTCTCTCCACCGAAACTCAACATTCGACGTAACATGGGACATCTGATTGGATGCAGAAACATGAGCACAGGCGGACCTATTCTTGCTGACCAACATCCAGACAAACACACGCGGGCAAACAAGTCGGACTCTACCGAGCCGCTGGCCTTGAGCATAACCCACAATCCAAGAACCCCTCGAACACAAGACCCAAGCAACAATGCAAAATTTTCCACGACCCCCTATACAGATATACCACTGACGCACACCCAACGTAGGGCAACTACTTAGACATAACACTGGATCTCACATAATCACATAATATAAACCATACAAGCAAACCCAACGCTACACTCAGTTACAGTCCACCCCAACATTAACCAACCCCACATCTTATTACGACCATCCCCCCAAGGGCATACACCAGAGATAACAAAACTGTACAATGGCATTGGAGAGAGTGTTAACAAGACGAGAGCATAAGACATCCAGGAGAGCACTACACCACGAGGCTATACTTCAAATTACAATATACAACCAGACCACCCAAACACAAATAAAGCATGAAAAAATAGGGGCGGGAAAAGAAAATTCATATGGATCTAACCCCCCATCGACGGGATAACTCAAACAAAATAGGGAAAGCTTTCATATCAACACTCAAACCACTCATATTCAAAAGAACCCAACTGTCCAAAATATTACCAAAAACATCGTCAAAAGCACATCGTACTCATGTATGGCCAACTCAAACAACCTAATTGACGCAGCCAACACCATGGAAAATCAAACACAGCAAAGACGGGAGACGCCAGGCAAATCTAGCAACTTGACCGCAAGGGAGGCCGTGCCCACTAACCTATAATGTCTTCACAACAACACTTGTCTACAGGCTATGTGCCACTCACGGAAATGAATAAAGAATACATACATAGGGATCACCTGAAAACCACCAAAACCCAGAAATGCAAAACCACGAACAGTATATATAAAGCAAAATATAAAACATACCAAAACAGAACGGAGTGCAAATTCTATCTGGTAACTTAATTACAAAAGCACGCAAAAAAAAAGCAACATAAATACCTGGAGGTAAACATCAATAAACAGGCTCACAATACAGCAACAGTTTTCAACAAGGTGAACCTCAATGCTTAATGTGAAAACTGGTAAATACTATGTGCAAAACCACACTTAGCAACCTATCAAAACCCACATTCAGGAAATAGATACACACTGCAGGCATAACATGGCAAACGTTGATTAGTGTAACAAATCCACAGCAAAAACACGGAACGCCCCACAACAAAACCACGTGCCGCATAACCCGTTAGTGCAAACAACGCAAAACAGGAAGCGCCCGCTATATACCATCGTATGGTTGGCAAAACCAGACAACATCCTGATGACAAGCTGCAACACGCTTGAAACAAATTTGTAGATATTTGAAAGATTCCTCTTAAACTTGTTTTAACTATATATATATATAGATATATATTATTTTTATTTTTATTAACCTTACTATATATTAAAATATATCTATATATAAAATCTTATATATCTTCTCTAATAAATCTATATATCTAACTCTAAGAAAGCTGTTTTCAATACTACAAACGCAAGTTCTGCAGCTGCAGATGAAGCAAGAATCAGCTATCCTCATCAGCATCACACCACCTCCACCCTCGAAACCTCCCCCTTCCCCCCAATAACCTTAAGACACCAATTGAACTTCAACCTACCTCCCCGCAACCGCCTGCCACCCATATACCCCACCCCCCCCCCCACACCCCCCCCACCCCCCCCCATTTACCCCCCCCCCCCCCCCCTACCCCCCGCCGCCCCACCCCAACCACTCCCAAACCCTCCCGCCCCCACGCAAAGCCACCTTTCCCCACCCCACCTCCCAATCCACCCCCCCCCACACACCACCCCCACCCCACCCCCCCCACCCCGACCCCCCTCCCCCCCCACAAGCACCCACCCCCCCCAACTTTCAATCCACTACACAACCACTACATCCCTCAACAAGCGCAATGGTCGTTACCGGTAGCGGCGGGATAGGCGCGTCGTTGAACTAGCATAGCACGCGGGGTGGATCCGTCAACAATCTGCACCACGTAAGGCTCTGGGTGATGAGTACGTGATGCTGATACGTGACGGGTGGCGATGAAGTCGAGGAGATGCCCATTGATTTTGACCACAGGAATCCATTACACTTTGCATTGCACTTATCAGCCTGCTGTACGTTGTGAACGGTTCTCAGCAGGATCGTAACTCTGTACATTTCGCTCCGAGCAGCCGGCCATATCTATTTCTCATCCAACGCCATCGAACCAGTCCGGTAGAGCTTCTCTTTGGGCCTCGTACTCTCTTGCATGTCTCAGTGTCCATGTCTATGGAACATGGATTCCACTGTATCACCGCATGAAGAACTAGAAAGCGAGGGGCCGCCGATAGCCTTGGAGTGCAAGACCGGCATCTTACGAGTTGTTTAGCTGTCTGCAAATATAATTGCACTTCCTCCGCCTTCATTATCACCAGGTCCTGCTGTTCGGCGTTCTGATAGGCTTTGGGTTGGACAGACAATGGAAACGTCACGTCGTGAAACGACAGTTAGGGTGCTTCAGCCAGTCAAAGTAGGTTATTCTCATTTTCAAGCAGTGCTTGCACGTCCTTCATCCTTTTTATAGAACCGGTCTCGGCGAAGCTTCCTCTTAGGGCCTAGTACTCTCATGGCTGTCACTCTGGCCAAGTCATTGAATGGTTCCACTTTTTCCCAGGATCACCAGGATAGTGGCCCTGTCACCTCTAACCTGTCATCAAGGCAGGCTTGGAAACCTGCTGATTCTGGTGCAGGAGTCCGGATCTGTGTTGAAGACCACTTTAATGATCTATGGGACGTATACGGTAATAGTAGAGAAGGACTAATTGCGCCATGTTAGAGCTTAGCTCTAACACGCCAGTGATCCGTCCCAACCTTCTTGCACCATTCAAGTCTGGTGCTGAGAGACGACGATGCTGTTAGTTGGTGGGAGGCCGATGAGTCGAGGAGATTGCCATAGTTTGAAAGGGAATACATCCACAACGCAATAGCAACTTATCCGCCTAGCCTGACACGTAGTGAAGGTTCAATCAGCAGGTCGTTACTCGACATAAGTCAGTCGCAGACGGCCTTTCTTTCATCATCCCAATCCGTGCGCCCTACTCACACCATACCATTGGACCATGACTAAGCCCAGGAATCCAAAGAACCAGCCCACTGGTCACATGCGGCCAGAGCAGGCATCGTGCCTAAGACATCCAAGTATTATATCACCACACCTGTCACTTTCGCCCATTCCCCATCGCCGCCGGAAGATGGTAAGGGCTACCCCACGATGGGTTACCCGCGTATGACGCGTGAATAATCCACGATCCCCGACGACCACCCCCTCATCATAGGAGGAAAAAAGACCTGCAGCGACCCCGTGCTGCCCCTAATGTAGCACTTGTTAGCACCCCAAGCCTTAACGAGGCCAACATCCAGCCTGTGGCAACTCCCGAGGCATCTTTCTCTCCTGTGGGAAATCCACCCTTGCCCGATCATCCACAGCAGGCTCATTAACAACATATCTGACGGGCAACTTCCTGACGCCCAGTTGTTGTCTCGCCCTGGCCTCTTTTCCAACCTAGACATGGTGATTGTGGCACACCCCAGTCCAGGAGGACATGCATCGGCAGCAGGCAGACTTGTTACGCATGTCAACCGAACCGCATTTGTGGCCAACCTGTAGAAGCTGCGCTGACCACAGAATTTCACCGCCTTGAATAAGACTCTACCAAACAACATGATGGACATGTCCTTACTACATACTGACGTACCAACCTCACTCAACATATCAGCCGGCGTAGAAAACAGGGCCCCCCCCCCTGGGGACCTGTCTGTCCTCGCTCCCGTGTTGAACATGGATTTGCTCGTATACATCAAGTGCGCTCAGCTGGGAACCGTGTACGACCTCTTCATCTTGCTATTCATCCGCAAGACTGGAGAAAACTCATCCTTAAGCCCTTTTTGCGAGGACTGTGCTGTCATAGCACACAAGGAGCAACACCTGCCAGGGTCAACTTCGACCACTTTGCAAACGCATCCCGACTGATCAGAATGACAATCCGTGAGGGAAAACGAAAGTCTGGTCCAAGCCCCCCCATACCACAGCCGAGGCCGCAGCCAACCAATACATTGATGGGGAACAACTGAAGTGCATGCAGAGACTTCAAGTATCAGGCAGCGTTAATCTCTGCAGAATGGTTACTCAACAAAAAAGATACATGTCATGAACCAGAAAGCAGCCCGGCCCTCGAAAGAATAAGCATCAAGGTCCTCCAGCAGGAAGCTACGATGTCTACACAGCTTACGATCTGCCCAAGCGCTGTAGTCCTTCTACACTACTGTAAGGCCGTGAAACATGGACCAGCAACGAACGCATATCACGAAGCTACAACAGTATCCCTATGCGAACATTGCGCATGATTATGGGCAATCGCTGGCAGAAAAAGTCAACAACTCAGAGGCGAAGGACAACGCTGGCTTGGCAAGCGTTGAGTCAATGTTGTGAAGGCTATAGTGAGCTCACGGCAGGCTCACACAGCCCGGGCAAAGCCCACCCAGGAGGCTACACGACCCCGTACGAGAATCTCAGGATGTGCGGCATCAGCCCTCGCGAGCTTGGAACCCTTGCTGCTGACAGATCCTCTTGGAGATCATCACTTGCCAAAGCAACAGCTCGCCACGAAGAGGACCGGAAGATAGTGTCTCGCCGCTGCAAGGGGAGATGAAACAGGGCACGTCCTCCTCAGTCCCAACCTCAGACCATCGATGATGATAACCTGAAGACGCTGGGGAGCTTCCAGCTCCCGGGCGGGAAGTACACAAGCCCCCTGTCATCTTTGATCTTGCCAGGTACATCTATACGAAAGCACAAACGCGACCACGCGCGATGTATTATAATAGTTTTGTGCATCGTAAGAAGTGATAACCCGCTTTTTTTTTCATTTCTTTAATGAGATCCTTCTTCATTCCTTCATTCGTGTGTTGGGTTGTCCCTCCTTCAGTATGGGCAATGGCCTTAATTGAAAAATTATTAAATTTCCTCATTTTATCACTCTCCTCACTCTCTCTACTCTCTCTCTCTCTATCTCTCTCACTTACACTCACTCTCTCTCTCTCTCTCTCCATTTACAGTGTTATGAACCGCACATCGGTTGCCCTAATCCCAGCCTGTCCCAGCCCGCAATGAGACTGCTGGCCCTATGATGCAGTCACTTCTCCTACCCAAAGGTATGAATGTTCAGTATAATATCACACACCGCCACGCGCAAGCATATATAAATGTTCTGATTGGACTCCCCTAATTTAACCCAGACGGTCTATAATATCATCAGACATCCCCCATAATGAACCCTTACTCAGAATAAGGTGACGCGAAGAAGCATCACAAGCGCCCACGACCACAGACTCACATCCCCTGCCCAAAGGTAGTTGCTATGACAGCCAGTCTTTTGTTCACTGCACTGTAATGGTGTGATGGACGCCCGATCATGAAGATGAGACTGCCTGAGTAGAGTTTTGCATGTCCTGGGTACCTATTCGCAGTCGAGGTTCAGCCTCTGCGGTTCCCACTCGTTACGTGTGCAATCAGGTTTGCCATAGTCCCCAGAATGAAGAGATGCGTGGTGATGAAAATATTCCTGTTACTCAGTATGTGCAGAAGCCGGAACGCTATCGTCTGCCAGCGATTTCATAGATGCAACATCTATTACCAGGACATGCGTTCACTGGATCACTGAATAGTGGAAAGCTCACCTACCCATGTGTGGAGCAACATATGCAGGTCTCCTTCAGGCAGCACCATTGCAATGTCACGTCATTCCACATCTTTCCTCTTCCAAACTGAAATTCTTGACCTGTGTCAACAACAATATTCAAACTATCACTGTCAAACCCTGGAAACGACTGCATGAATGTCCATCTGACAGTACCGGCCACTGCTAGAGTCTCTCAATTTGCGGAATGACCAGAAGAACATGGACCTGCCCAGTCTACACACCTTGACTCTGTCAGGCCACGTCGGTTTCTTCCCTGAACGCAACAAGTTCACACCTTCACAGGCCTCCCACAGTGGCTCAATTCTGTTCAGGTAGTTCTGTCACCCATGCGGGGAACTACACACCCCACAGCTCCGTGTGCCTGGACATACGTAAAGTGCTGTCAATCAGTTCTCACGAGACTTTCTGAGAATCTGTCACAGCTCGGAAACTGTGTATACTGACAAATTCAAGTTTATGCTGTGTTGTGAAAGCTTTGACACATAAAAATGTTCAAAGCATTGCAGGGGTATCCCTGGCAATTCAGGCTGTAATGGACGTCTGACAGTAGGAAAGATGATGCTGGAGGGGGAGAGGCGTTAGGTGCAAGGTTGTGAGCCTATTCTCTTCCTAGTTGTCCACTCCTGTGGCTGTGGTCCCCAGCCTGAGACAATAGTGCTGTGCTGAAGTTAACTATCTATGGACGGCGCTACAATCTCCAACAACACCAGTCACAAAACCACTCTGTTTGCCATGTCATGGGAAGGAGTCTTCTGTTTGTGACAGTAGTCTGCTCTGTCTGGGTTGGATGAGATAAAAATCACCAATCTATGCATACATTGCCTGAATATTTAAAACCTTATGACACCCCGCCTCCTGTATACTGTTTTGCTAGTGCTCACGTCACCCTATGTACTTGACAGTCCTCGTGTCAGACCTTCCTCGATGTAACAGACGATCAAAACAAAGAACGGCCTTCACTGACTCATGACAACTTTTCCAGACGCCACCCTAGATAAGAGGGACTGACACGTGTGGCCAAGCCGGACGCTGGTGCGTGCTTGTTTAGGGATGTGGGCGAGGCTGGGCCACACATCAACTCTTGATCCACATGCCAACAGTTCAATAGCTGATTCGTGATTCTCACTGTTCTCACGCTCAGCCTTCAGTCCTTACTCAATTTCTGGTCTAGTATCGACTATGGAAACACCTGAGACCTATCCAAAGACAAAGGCATGCTTCAAAGACTGGGAATATAACCACCAACATGGACCATGCAACCCACCCACATATTTGCCAACGACAACAAACAGCCCCCGACACCGGTTAACGTCAGCCCCAAATAAACAAATACCCTTGAACTGGCAACGGATAAAGTTACGAGACCCCCGAAGGAGAATTAAAACCGTAAAAAGGGAAAGAAGAGGATCTTACGAAGAAGAAACAATTCAAGTGGCATTGCAAGAAGACCTATGCGGAGTAGTAAGAAGAGCCGAGGGCATCCAGGGCACATTCCCGCCCCTGAGACTGAATTACCAATCACAAAGATGCAAAAAATAGTTAGAACTCCTTGTCCATGTAGACGAACGACTAAATCTTAAAATTGTGCAAGAGTTTCCGATTCATCAGGAGCGGTGGACACTGCGTGCGAATTAGTCCAATCATATACGAGATAACATCTATAAAAGTTTTGAAACCCCACTGCGCACTGTGAAACAGATAGTGATTATATGCATTAAAGCACACACACACTACACACAACACACCACACACACACACACACACACTCGATCACTGCTTACATCAGGCTCCCACCTCCCACTTGACACCTCCATTCAATGTTCCGTCTCGCAACTTACGCTCATCCACGATTCTCGTCTGCTTCGGTTCCCACCGCTCGCGCTTGAAAACATCAGGCCACCGAAGTTTCATCTTACAGGCACTGCTCTGTGGAATAGTCTCCCTTCTTCATAGCGTAAACGGCACATTTAGAGACTTTTTTCAAACCTCCCTCAGACCCATCTTTTCCCACGGGACTGATAAACGATAACCAGTTATACCACAGTGCCGCGTGTTTGCTGGTGTTGAACGCGCCTCCTGTGACTGTCTGAGTGTGCGATTCCCCCCCCCCCCCCCCCCCCCTTCCCCCCCCCCCCCCCCCCCCCGCCCCCCCCCCCCCCCCCCCCCCCCCCCCCCCCCCCCCCCCCCCCCCCCACCCCCCCCCCCCCCCCCCCCCCCCCTCCCCTCCCCCCCCCCCCCCCCCCCCCCCCCCCCCCCCCCCCGGACTTTGTGTGTGAGTGTGTTGTGTGAGAGTGTGTGTTGTGAGTGAGTGTGTGTGTGTGTGGTGTGATGTGTGTGTGTGTTGCGTGCGGCGCGCGTTGACTTAGACTCTAATATATATATGTTTTTCTTGTACACTGCGCTTTTGGGCACTAGCGAGGGTACGCGCTCTTAAAATTCTTTTTACATTATATTACACTACACACACACACCCACACAACGCCCGCACCAACGCACGCACGCACGCCGCACTCACGCACGCACGCACGCACGGACGCACGCACACACACCCACACAACACAACACACACACACCCCCCCACACACCAGAGCAGGCCAAGGAGTGCGACCTTAAACACACATCTCTCTCTCTCTCATCTCTCCTCTCTCTCTCTTTCTCTCTCTCCTCTCCTCTCTCTCTACACACACACCCCTCCCACACACACCCACACCCACACACCCACACACAATATATGCTCGTGCACATACACATGAGGCCCACACATTACATTGAACTTTAAAACATTTCTATCTATCAATATAACTATTAAATCTATTATCCTAAATATAATATTATATATATATATATATTTATATAATATAAATCTTATATCTATCTATATATATGTTCGATTGTTGCCATTATTAAGTAGCGTGATCCCATGCTGAGATGATGATGATGAAGATTGTGAGATGATGTATGATGCAGATATGAAGATCCTGATGATCATGATGATCATGATTGTTGTTATTAGTTCATCATTATTGTTGTTATAATTATAAGAATAAATATTTTTTTTTCATAACTATCACTATTATAGTTGTTGTTATCATTATTATTATATCCTTATCATACATTATTCCTTATTCCTATTTTTGTTAATCTGATAATTATATTATTCATCATTATTATCAACATTATTATTATATTACTATGTGAGGGTTCTCCGACGCTCCCCTCGTTATTAAAATATAGGGTTATTTATACTTCAGGGCTGCAGGGGGATTATAGAAGAAGTATTTACGCCTTTTCCAACCAAAAAGCGCCTCTCGCAAAGTCACAGCCCTCTGTCACTCACATCGGGCCCGCACAAAGGTTTTGACGGGAAACCAATAACATTTCATAGAAACTAATCAACTTTTATTAAACAGACACCGAGCCCCACCGTCACAACACATACACAAGTATCTGAATCGCAAACACCCAGTACACAGCATACAGACAATTTCTAAATCGCCTACCTGATCTTTCAGTTTCTACTTAGGCCAGGAAAGACAAATATTCCACTATTCTGTTTGCACACATATCCCATTCAGGGCAATATAAAATGTCCATAACTTGCAGCATTCCTTGGTTGACCGTCATTTCTCTCATCCACCGAGCGACTACGAGTGAAGCTGCCACACCGTTGTGTCCTCCGATTGGCCAAATCCCAGTTGGGAGGACACTGGCAACGCTAGCTGAGTCGTACCCTCACACTGAGTTCCAGACTCCACACGTTACTTCGCCTCTCCACGGACAGGGCTCCTGTCGGCCTCTCACACAGGTCTTCTCTGGTGCAAACACCCACCGTGGTTCTGGCAGTCCCTGTAAAGCGCTCCAATCAGGCTGGCACGTCTCTTGATGTCGACCGTCCCCACACGGGCGACAATTCTTTCAACGTCGGTCCGAGGAACAGCAACCTCCCACTGTCATACGTTCCCACCAGGAGGACAACGAGAGCGACAAGCTAACCACAGCTACGCGCAGAATTTTCATTGAGCATCATCAGCGGGCAGATCACTTTTCCCTAAAAGAGTCCAAACCTGGTTTTCAAGCTGCTTAATTCATTCTCAAACAAGAGGCGCACGCGAATACCTGGCTCACCCACTGGCTCAAGGCACACACATCATCACACGATTTGTCCAATAAATCCCAAGTATATTTTTATTCCACCATGGAATCATAGTACCCCTACACACACACACACACACCAGCTGCTAGCGTAAACCAAGCAGGGTACCAGTGGTTAATGATCACCTCCTATACAAAACTCATGTTCTGATTCCCGAAGCTACCCATTGTACTACCAGCCCTAGCCATACATACCCGCCAGGACTGATGTTCGCGTAGTTTACTACCTTCTATAGACAACAAGGCGCACCGCAAACACACACAAGGCCGCGCCTTCCATCATTCCTCAGAAAACAAGACGATGAATGGTCGGCTGTACGCTGCCTGCGCAGGCAGACGGTATCACCAACCCGTGACGGTCACCTGACACGATCGCCTTTCCCTTTCAGGCGCCACAGGAGAACCAGAGCCTAGCGCCGAGGTCGGAAGGACACTCCACTACCAGGGCCGGCCAGGACGGCCAACTCCTTGTCATAACCCTCGGACATGCGAAACACTTCCCCGCATCCCCTACCTTCAGTACACGGACCCGGGTAATCCCCTCTGGTGTGCCTAGAGATCGCCCAATGAACAAACCCATGAAACAGGCTCATCCACAACAGCAAAAACTACCTAATTTGCCCTAAATCGCTCGCGAAGATTAAGGCCGAATCCAGGACAACCCCCGTACTAAGCCTGTAGTTCCCAATCAACATTACTCCAGGACGAAAGATCACGATTGTCTAAAACACCTCCAAGCATGGGTCGCAATAAACAGACCAACCCTATGCTCAAGGACCTCCACTCTCCTCCATCCCCAATCATACAAACATGGCAAAAAGTCCTAAATACACAACAAAAAAACATTAGACATCAACGGCCTCCATCATAGGTCAGTAACATATAAACAATGTGCCACCACAATTACCCACAAAATCCGGCCTATCTAATCAATAAAGAACTCTCTCTATTGCGTAAGCTAAATCAGCAATTACCATACAATATTAGAATACATTCCATTCACTTTAATATAGCACACCATGCCAACACAAGATCAAAATCAGGAGTGAGGCCCCAGCCTACTTAACATCAAAATCCCATAGGCATGTGTCCACCAATCCACAAAGACAAGGCTTCAAAAATCGCGTGTGGCCCCACACACGCTTCACACCCAATTGCAAATCAACACTTGTCATGCTGTCACCAAATAAGACCTTAAACACATTACGTCAGTGGAAACAAGGCAACATAAGCGAACAGCTATTAACCAGAAAATAATAATCAAAACACATGAGGCATGCACTCCCCCATAAATGGTCAATGTACAACGCAACATCAAACTGATAAACCTAATCAAAAAATTAAAACAACAATGAACAAGACTCACCACTCACGATGGCGGCGCAACAACAAAATAACACAACAGCAGCTACATTATTTACACGGATAGCTGCCCGCGTAACCAGATGACTTCTCACTCACCACCACAACCACAGCCAAGCCGAAGGCATTGCTTCCATTGTCCTACTTTGTTGTTCACACAACACCAGCAACACCCAGGAGGCATTACTCAACCTAGCCCTACTCAAGCCCTCTCAATCATTGCGCCTTTGACGGCTCGCCAATAGTACCCTGGGGCAGATAGATTGGCGCCTCCCGGCTATACAAGGGAAGTCAAGCACACCTTCAACATATTGTCCTTAAGGAGCGCGTGAAAATCAGGGCTTCCTCAACCTGCCTGTTCGGCAAAATCTCCTTGCGCATACAGTCCTTTGCATTCATTGCCTCAGGGTCTGTTGTTCGGAGAATCACGTGAACTGGGCTGTCGCACCATTCCCTGCGCGACGATCATCTACCCTTTTCAAACTTTAAGAGCAGCTCCTTGCTCATTCTTATCCGAACCGATATTCTTTCTCTGTGTAAATTCTTGGTTCGAATCCACTCATGGCCTATGCCCCATTACTAGATGAGCCTTATTACTTTACCCCTATCAGGACACTGGATAATCAGCTCCTTTGAGTGATGTATTGGCAATTTCCTACGATAGCTGGGTCACTACTTGATCTTCTTGCCATGCGTTAATACAGCTCCAAGATTCCGCCCAGCTGCTTGGTTCCAGTTACTCTTTGGTCCCTCTTGGCCAAATGACCCTGAGGTCCGCCACTGTGGCTCCTCCAATTCTGAACTACCACGGCAACGCAACAACCTTTTGAACCACACTTACGGGGCCACCATGGCCACGGCACCGCCATACGGGGAACCTATTTCGATGGTCCACTGCACCACCGAATGTTGTCGCTGTACACTGCTGCAGGCTTGGACTGCCGGTCACCAACCCCAGACCGGTCACCTGACATGCATCTCTACCCTTCAGGGCCGCCACTGGAGAAACCCCGTGAATAGCCAGCAGTGGTCGGACTGGCACATCATAACCCAGGACCGGCAGGTCGGGAACTCCTTGGTCCACTATCCACGGACATGCGAAGACCACTTCCCAGCAACTCCCCAACCCTCAGTACACGACCGGGCGTATTCCCCTTGGTGATGCCTGAGATCACACACGCACAACAAGGAACTTGCTCTAACAACCGCAAAATTACCATAATTTGCCTAAATGCTCGAGAACATTTGGCGATCTGACCCCCCGTACCTAGAATGTTGTTCCAATCAACATTTCCTCAGGACGACTGTTCTCAGATTGTATAAACAAAATCAGTTGCAGGGCGATAAAAACAGTCCTACCCTATGCTTCAAGACATCAACTTCCATCACACATCTCTAAACAAGGATAATGAAACATCCAACCATACATCAAATAGATAATCCCATCGATCACTCTTTGGTCAGTACATAAACAACGGTGCACAACAATTATTCTAAACTGGCCCAATATAATCAAGAACTCTCTCTATGGCGAAAGTAGTATCAGCATGTCCATACCTATTAATTAAAAATCCATTCACAATTACATAACGCACAACCTACACACAAGATCCAAGATTAGGTGTGTGGCCCAGCCTACTAACATCAAAATCCATACAGGCGTGAGTCCACAATCCACCAAGACCCGATTCACTATAGGAGAGAGGCCCCCCCACGCACTCCCACCCAATATGCAACTCAAACTTACATGATGTCACAAAAATAAGACATATTCCCACATTACGATCAGTGAACAAGCACCATAAGTCAACAGAACTTACCAGAAACAATGTATACTCATAACACATGAGAGCACTCAACATAATGACAAGCCCAAAAGCAACATTAAAACTGGCAAATACCACACAACTTCAAAAAAAAACAAATGAACAGACCTACACCCATACGATGGGGACGTAAATCAAAAAACCAAACCTGCCCGTTCCTTTATACATGGTAGCTGCCCGTAAAGATGATGTCACTATATCACACCAACCACCGCAGCCCCCTAGTCATTGCTCCTACAAAGTCTATCTGATGATCACACGACAACAGCCAACACAGGAGGCAAAACTCCAACCTTGCCCTACTAAGTCTAAATCTTGACTGCCGTTTGTGGTCGCCAATAGTAACTGGGGCAGATAGTTAGCGCATTCAGGCAATCAAGGGAGTCAGCCCCTACCACAATTTAGTTTAAGGAGGCGTGAACTCTGCGCGAACTCAACAGCTGTTGGCAAAATCTCCTTGGATAACAGTCCCCTTTGCAATCATTGCCTCAGGGTTGTTGTTCGAGAATCAGTGAATGAGCAGTAGCACTCATTTCACTGCGACGACGATCATTCCCTTTTCAAAGTTAAGAGATGACCCTTGCTATCTTATCCGACGATTTCATTCTCTGTGGAAATTACCAAGGTACGAATCCAACATGGCCTATGCCCTTGCATGATGATCTTAATCTACTTAACCTTCCTGACACTGGAATATCTGCTCCTTTGAGCAGACTGTCTATTGGCATATAGCTCCAAACAAAGCTGGTCTCCTTGAACATCTTGCCATGCCGTTATTACAGCTCAAGAATCCAGCCAGCTGCAGGTTCCGTAACAATGTGGTCCCTCTGGCCACGACCCTGAGGACCGCCCTGTGGCTCTACATTTCAGACTACACGGCAACGCCAACAACCCTTTTGAACACACTACGGGCACATGGCACGCACCGCACGACGACACTCAGGGCCACTGCCCGGCCACTCGGGCCACCTCCATGGCCTACGGCACGCACAACGCCTATTTCATGGTCCATGCAACCACACACAGCACTTTAAGGCCTACACTAGCTCTACAGCTAGCGGCGCTGTGCCCCCAACTGGTTCTGTTTACTGTCCTACCCTGCATGCCCTGTTATCCTACTTGAACTGGCAGCTGGATAGGTTCGGGCGGATTATACCAACCCTAACAAGCTGGATAGGGAAGATTGTTTTGCATGCTGCCGTGCGAGAACTCCTGACAAACTCTGACTAATATGACCAGGGCCAACGGTACGCCGATTATTCCTTCATTTGCATATCGCACCGAGGTGGTTTCCCCAGTATAGTTGTCTCTCTCACAAAGGGCTCTCAAATGCCACAAAGAGTCAGTCCTGTGTCTAATAAGCAGGTCACGGCTTCCCGTTAATACTACTGCTAGTAGTTGGTTGTGGCACCAGCCTTCCTGTTGATTGTCACAACAGCAACAACTGAGTGTATTCGCACTCGCTACAATTCCTTGGGGCAATAATGCCCTCTCTCCACATTAAACATGTGCGTTTTTACTCTAACCTACTCTTGAGTCCCATGTTGCCTTCGGACTTTAGAATGCGTATATCTAAAACTGCGGTCTCGCCTCTGTTTGTAGGGGTCGGGAATAACTCCCTGATGTGTGGTCTGGGCCTTACGGGTCGACTGGTACGATGCCTTCCTCCCATTACGCTGAACCTGGGCAGATTCATACCTGTCAGAAACATTCACTAACTCCTCTTAAAATTCTAATTCTCTTTTGCACACAGATATGTGAGTCCTTCCGACAAGTTGAGAGAATTTGTCTTACGATTCCTCCTCAAAGATTCAAAAGTTTGATCGATGTTTCTAACCATATCCATTTGTCAAAAAGAGCCTAATCCGATACTGAATGTATGTGCGTCTACTGATTCCGAACGGTTTCTTGAACAATTACCTACTATCGGGTTACCTGAACTTGAAACAAGCACCGCGCACGAGTAATCATCTGTTGTTTTACCAGGTGCAAGCCGCCACCCGCAACCCAAGCTTTGGTTACAGCAGCGAGCCAAATTTGTGGCCCACGTTCTGCGGGAAAGCCCTTATCTTTGGCAAACCTTCCAATTGCGAAAGCATTCCTCTAAATGGTCCGGGCTATCATCGAAACCATGGCATATTGATAGGGATGAAATGTGGTGCAAAAGTAACACATGAGGGTTATGCGTCCAGACCGATCTTTCTCCAATTTTAATTTTACAAACTCAACATGCTTATCTTATTATATTACTTTCCTCCTTTCTCCAACTCCTATCTACCTTCTCTTTCCGTTCTCATTCTCTCTCTTCACTTTCCCGTTCTCTTTCTCTCTCCTCTCTTTCGAATTCTTTCTCTCTCCTCTTTTTCCCGTTCTCTTTCTCTCTCATCTTTATCATTTATTTTTTCACTGTTCTTCGTTCCCTTAGTATACAGGGTCGTTACACGGGGCCAGATCTCATCCTACATATTGCCTTTCAGTTCCGGACCTTAGTCTAAAGCTTTTCCATCTTTCTTGAGGGTCAATTATCGGGGACCAATGACTCAGCACCCTCTCGTAGCCGATCAGCAACTATTCACCACGATCAGAGATAAAACAAACCACAAGAAACAAGCGAGATATCACCCGAATCACTAGGAAATAAGCGATCAAATAGGTTGTGCTACACACAATCAACTCAACAGCAACCAAATCAAAGCAGATCAAAAACAAGGCCCAGTATGAGGAAAAAACCCCCGCAGCACCCGCAATCACACCACATGACTAACGTTTGCAGGTAAGAAAAAAAAAATTTAGGTATCCACATTAGGACAAATTTCAAATCCCTTGCATGAAACACAAAGATAAAAAAAAAATCACATATGACTCATTTAATGTTCAAACGGACGCAGTCCCCAATTTGTGACGGTGGTCTCCGACGTCCCCCATTCCTTATTAAAATATGGTAATTCAAATGCGGGATGCAGGGGGTTTATCGACAGAAAGTATATACGCTTTTACAACCAAAAGCGCTCTCGAAGGCACACGCACATCTGTCACTCACAACGGGCCCGCACACGGTGACGGGGAACCAAACACATTTCCTAGGAAAATAATCATTTTATTTAACTTGACTACCGAGCCCACCCTCATACACAAACACAAGTATCTGTATCATACAACAATGTTGAAACGATAAGACCCTATCATAAATGGCATCCCCAGTAATTCAGTTATTTTACTTAGCCAGGAAAGACAATATTCTATTCTGTTTGCCCCACTACTAACTTTAAGGGCAAAAAAAAATGTCCATAACTTGCAGCATTCCTTGGTTGACGTTCAGTTTCTCTCTCCCACCGTTGGTCGAAACGAGCTGAAGTGCCACACCGTTGAGTCTCCCGATTGGCCCACATCCCCGTTGGGGGACACATGGCAACGGAGCTTGAGTCGCACCTACACTGAGACTCCCGGACACCACCGTACTACGCCTCTCACGGAAAGGGGCTCTGTCGGCCTCTCCACAGGTCTTCTCTGCTGCAAAACCCCACCGTTGTCTGGCAGCCTCCCTGTCTAGGCTCACCAGGGCTGAACGTCATGCTGTCGACGACCACAGGGAGACAATTCTTTCATGTCGGTTCCGCGGGCTACAGACTCCACTGTCATAGTCCCCACCCAGGAGACAACGAGGCGAAGCTAACCTCTGCTTCGGTGTATTTCTTGAGCCCTCAGAGACGGGCGCGTTCACTTTCTTAAGTGAGTCACCGCACACTCCTGTTTTTCCAAGAGCTTATATTCTTCTAAAACCGAGAGGAACCCGAGTTTAACTGGCTCACCAATGGAATCCTGGACACACAATCACACGATTGTACCAATTTAAATCCCAAGTTATTATTAATCAACAATGGTAACATAGTCACTACACATAACACACACAAACAGAGCTAGCGCTAACCAAGACTTGGGTACCAGTGGTTACATGCTTAACTCTATTAAACTATGTTCGATTCCCGAAGCTACCCTAGTCTCACAGCCTGGACCTTACCAGCAGGACTGATGCTTACGTGTAGTTACTACCTCTATTGACAACAAGGGCCAACCCACTCAATAGCGCAGCTTCCATTCATTCCTCAAACAAGGACGACTGAAGTTCGCTGTACTTGACCTGGCAGGCTGATGGTCACCTCCCGTGACGGTCACCTGACACGATGCCTACCTTCAGCGCACTGGAGAACCAGTGAATAGCCTGCCAGTGGTCGGGAATGGACACTCCGTACCCTGGACCGGCAGGTCGGCAACTCTGTCACTATCCTCGGAATGGCGAAACATTCCCAGCAACTCCCATCCCTAGTACACGACCCGGGGTATTCCCCTTGGTGATGCCTGAGTTCGACACTTGAACAAACCCCAGGCCATGCTACTCAACAACAGCAAAACTACCCTTATTTGCCTAAATGCTCGAGGAAGACATTTGGCCGACTCATGAACATTTACTATCATTTACTAATTTCATCATCATGTTCTCATTTTATTATATTATTGTAAAATATTATTATCATCATTATCATATTACCATTAATAATTCAATATTAAATTATTAACTAATGTGTTCTTCTTGCTTGTAGTCGTTTATTGTTTTTGGTTTATTATCATTTCTATTATCAATCATTATCATCAATTGTTATCAACATTATTCTCATCGTTATGTTAAGATGATGATCATTATTCATTACGCTTATGATGGCGATGATGATGATGATGATGATGTTGATGATGATGATGATGATGATGATGTAGATGATGGATGGTAGTAGTAGTAGTTAGTAGTAGTAGAGTAGTAGTAGTAGTAGTTGTATCATTAGTATCATTTTTTGTGATTAGTTATCATCACATCATGTTCATAGTCGTCGTCGTATCATCATCTCATCATTCTTATCATCATCACTCATCATTCATCCTATATCATCCAGTCATTCTGTGTATCATTTAATCTTATACTCGTTTTCTTACGCTTATCAACCAATTAGTATTTCTGTCATCATTATTGCCTGTTGCTGTTTTTCACCCGTCGTCGTCGGTCGTCATGGTCGTGTGTCGTCGTTGTTGATGAGTAGATATGATCAATGATAGCAATAATCATGCAGCAGTTTTGTGTGAGTATGGACTAAGAGTGCCACATTCCACCCTTCCATCGGAAATATATTCCACATCCGCCAGTAGGTTAGATCCATCCAAGAGTAAAATTTCATTTTATGACATCAGACCAACATATACCTGATTATCTCCTCTGGCTGACCTACATTGACCCGAGCATTCCATTTCAAGGGAGTGAAGGAATGGAGATGTCAACAATGAAATACAGTTGTGTGCACTGGCACCTGCCAGAGAGCAGATGTTCGTGGAGTTTGATCCTCCCGTTGTTTTTCCGAAGGTACGGAACTTTGTTATTGTAATAGATGAGGTGAGCAAGATCTACCCCATATGCTTAGATACCGGAAAGGCGGTGGGAGGTCAACGTTTAGAAGGTCTGCTCTCGTTCTAGGGAAGAAATTTTATTTACAGCGTCTAAGGACAAGGCTCTCTTTGTCTGTTTGTTAGGTAAATTATACATCTGTTATTCCCCCCGCAAAGATTAGATTCAGGAAATTAGAAGCTGTGAAAATATTGTAAATTATGTGTCAAACATATTCGTTTTCTTTTTCTTTGGGGTAACATTTAGCTTCGGGACAATTTAAAAATTTAGAGTAAAAATATTATAAAATGCAGAGGAAAGAAGAAAGAAGTGCGAAGCCGAATATGTATAATGCAGAAACCATGTGTTAGTTTGAACATGTATTTACTTACGAGGGAGCCACACATTTTGTTATTTGCAACTGTATTCTCAAGGGGGGAGACGGAGGGGGGGGGGGGGGGGTGAGATGGTCGAAAGGCTCGTCTTGGTGTGATCAGAGGGTAGTAGCAAATGCATGCCAATATTCTTCACCTATATTTTGTTTTTGTAAGTTTCTTCTGACCTCCCTCTATCGTTGCAGTTATAGACCAAGTATTGCTGAAAGCAAACAGCGAAATTTAATAGAATAAATGTGGAAATGCTGCTCAAGAGGGGACTTCGTCTCCTTCTGATGAGATTAAGGAGCATATTAGGAAGTGTTTAGAGTTATTTGAGTTTTACCTCACACTTCTTTACTTCGGGTCCCTGTCTGAAGCTTTAGTAGACGTGAAAACTATGATCTGTTCCGTCTCACAATGTCACTTACCAAACGTAGGCCTGGCGATACAGTGAGGCGCTTTTAGTGACAACGCCCCCTAACATTTTCCAACTGGGAGTGAGCACACTCTCAGGACTCGGGACATCCTTTTCATGTCTGTAGGATTATAAACAAGTGAGTAGTATGGTTGAAAGGGTTATGCTTGACTGGTGTATTATTCACCTTATTGTTTTTATTTCATCCTCCCAAAACATTCTATGTACTTTCCTTTTCGATCGTCTACAATCAGTTTCCTTCTCTCATATGATGCGACCTCTTCCATTCTCCCCCTCTAGGGTGTTCTTTAGTGGGGGACAGTTTGGTACGGGTGAGGGCCAAGTCCGAAATCTGTTCAGGGATAACAAGATTATTTCTTAACATGCCCTGTCTAATCTGTTTATATTTCTGACCGTCATTGTTAAAAGGTAACTAAAGAAAGGGAAGTTGAAAGAAAAAACTTTGTGTGACTACTCTAGAACGCCTCCGTGAGTGCACGAAACGTCTTTGGTGACCCTACACGAAGTGAACAATGAAAGTTTTTTTATTCCTTAGTGCAACTCTCCAAAGCAGTTCCCGTCTTGACAGCACACAGTCAGCTCAACTTCAAATGACATATTGATATATACATACGTGAATATGAACACTGCTGTGAACGAGCAGGATGGCCGACGCAATAGCCGCTTGTGGAAAAATACTTGTGACGTTGGGAAAAATGATATAATTCAAGCACTGCCTTTAGATACACAATATGAGAAAAGTTGAATGCTGTAATTTCCGTATAACTTGAAAATATAAAGGTAAAGAAAAAAAGGTACCTTTTGGAGAAGTCTTCAAACGTTTGTGCTGTAAGCCACTTGGTCACCAAGTGATAAGCCCGACAGATGAGACTTCACCAAAAGGTCCCTTTTTCATTTCCTTTTTATATTTAAGTTAAAACTGCATTTGATATGTCAAATGCGTTGGGTGAACACTCGTCCTGTTTCATTAGGATGACTTCCAAGGTCTTAACTTATTGTTTAAAACTTAATGAACGAACGAGTTGAGGATGAGTGTAAGCGCTTAGACCATGCCTGCCCTTGCCTCACTGAGATCATTCACCTTCTCTGTTTCCAAACAAACGGGTTCTTTTGTTAAAGCATGGATCGCCATGGCATAACATTACCAGCTGGTCATACAACAGTACAAAGTCCTCAACATACTAGTAGGAGTCTATCTGGAGAGCCCCCATTGTTAAAGTCAAACCATTCCCTGCCGAGGACTTATCACACCCCACACACAACACCACCCCCACAACCACACCTCCCCCCCACCCAACACACACGCACACATACACACGCACGCAACGCACGCACAAGCACACGCACACACACACCACACACCACACCCCACCACACACACACACACCACACAACACATAACACCACGCACACAACCACAACAACACAACACACAACACACCCACAACACACTACACATAGCACCACACACACACACCACCACACCCACCACACACACACACCACACACACACACACAACACACACACACACACATAGCGCGCATACGTCTGCTTCCAAATAGTAGTAGACAGAGCAAATATTGCCTTTAAAGATAATAATTGAACTTAGACCCGTCTAATTCAGTACCAGCAGATGTATCACATCAGATCCGACATAGTCTGCAGAAGTCATTGGAGCTGACAAACAGAACCTAGACCAATTGCGGCGTCAAGTAACATTATCATGGAGAAAAAGACCGCAAAAATTCAACGGTATACATACCACTAATGCATCCATGGTGAACACAGAGAGGCTGCATCACACCTACACAAAGAAATGTACAATCATAGTAAACACACGAGACATTAACCCTGGACTCAGGATGGTGACAGAATAAACACAGCCTTGAACTAACCGTTAACACTAAACACCAACACAGAATATGCCATAATGAAAACCACAGACAGTGACACACATCGTGAAACTGATACCGTAAACCAATGGCAACAGAAGGTGAAACTCAACGCGAGATGGAAAAGATGGAAGCGAACTTGAATTGAACACAAGTGTATCAAAGCACATGAATCCAAAAAGGGGAGGAGAAATTGATGATGAAGCACACACCACACAACGCGCGCGCGCGCAAAGCGATACGGAAGATCGATGGACAAAGGGTTTGGAAGAACGCATGGAAACATACATAATCCGCTAACCTCTCATCTACATCAACGCCTTACCGTGACGAAGGTTCATGAGAACATTGCCTACTTCATGGGCAGAGTTGTTGGGTTGTCTCGCACACTTTGGCCTACAGTCGGACTGGGTCCCGCAATGAGGGCAACCTCATAGGGAAGCAGTGCAAGAGCGTGGTTATTGGCTCCACACAATGTTTAAATCAGGGCAGAATGGATCGGGTGAGGCATGGGAGGGAATAGACACAGCCAAGCAATTCTGAAGATTGAAGAATCCTCTCATGCTCAGATATTTATATATTTTTCCTACACAACAGGATCTTTTTTCAAAGTTGGAATCAATAATTTCGTTTTGGAGGGATTCATAAAGAGCGTAGAAAAAGGGTGTAAGAAAACCAATAGAATGATGACACAGAACTCATCAATACCTCCCTTCACCACGGGAGAGGTGCAAGGGTGGGAGGGGGCGAAGTAGAGCACCACGCACGTACACCTAGGAACCTATGAATATCATACTGCCTGCGTAAAATCACTTATGGCACTCCTTCCTTGAGGTTACCTCGCAGCTGTCTCCACCCACACTGTAGGGGAAATGTCCCTGCAAACCGGGAACCTTCTTGGGATCCCGACTACAGCAAAGAGGTGAAAGTGTACATCAGCCCGTGGAGGTTCTAGAACAACGAAGTCGCTAAGGGTTGATATATAGTATTTTAAAAACTTGCATGAACCGTGTTCTTTATTGGTCCACCGACTTTATATTATTCTTCAACCCCTTCCTTATCAATTTGCTTTTCATGGTCCAGCGCCTACGGTTGGGTGTTTCCCCAGGGGAAGATCGGAAGCGAGCTTGATGATGAAAAACACAATTACGTCTGAGGGGCTAGGAGATCGATATTGTGTGGAAGGGTGTAACAGGAAGAACCATGTGCCCACCTACTTCACAGTGGAGCAGGGTTCATCTGAGCCATACTGTCAAAACCAAGTGACGAGAAATCTGGACTCGATTGGTTGGCCATGCACAATGTGTGGCCCCTACCACGCAGGTGAACAACAACAAAAAAAACAAAGAAAGAAATATGCAACGATTGAGGAAACAGTAAACAATAAACGACACAAAAAGTAAGGTAACTCTTGCACCCCAAGAAAACCTCACTCCAAAGGAAATGTTTTGCTACGACACCGTATTGCCCCTACAGCATGAAAGCACAGAGCACAAAGCACAAACAAGGAAACCCCAAAAAGGAATGTTCCATGTTGCCCATAATACCTGTACAGACACATTACACAGCAAAAAGAATGGAGAAAATGGAAAAGAAAAATCAGCTTATATTCAAGACAGGCACAGCCTTCCAAAACAGAATATAGTCGACACGTACAAAGTTGAACAGAAACAAATACAAATAACCTCGATAAATTGAAAATTGCGGCACGCGCAAGCTCGCTTGCAGACTCACAACCCTCCCAACACTTAGCGCGCCTGACCTATTACAAAGCAGCTCCCCTACTTTGAATTATTCCTTCCTTCACACCACCAGCTTTTCCGCCCCCCCTTTTGTCCCTTGCCTATGACGAGACCCATTTGCTCTGATCATCCATTACCTTCCACACCATTGGCAATACCGCAGTCATGTTGACATTCTTGAAGATAGGGCGAACACCATTCTTCCAAAAAATGTGACATTCCTGAAGATAGGGGTACACCAATACTTTCCAAACATGTAGGACATACTGAAGATAGGGCGTACACCAATACTTCCAAACATGTTGACACATCTTGACGAAAGGGCGTGACCATTACCTTCCAACCATGTTGAACATCCTGAAGATATGGCGTACATTGTGTTATCTTGACCTCTATCATTTTCAACTTCATTGTCCCTAACCTATTTCTATTGCTTCCAAAGCACAGGCAATGAGAAAAATCAAACGCAAGCACACATATGCAACTAGAGACAGGTTGAAGTACACTGCCATCTCGAAGACAAGTATCTATTTCAGAGAGCTGCAAATAGTACCATCTTGAGCCGTTTATCAAACATCTCTTCATGTCTTTTACTTGTTCTGATACACTCAAGGCAGCAGTCTACGACACATTGCTATCGTTGGTAAGAGTTAAAGAATAGAGCCTTGGTGATGTCAGGGGTGGCGTGGGGGGGGGGGCGTTC
The DNA here is from genome assembly GCA_018398815.1 of Conus ventricosus. Lineage (NCBI taxonomy): Eukaryota > Metazoa > Mollusca > Gastropoda > Neogastropoda > Conidae > Conus > Conus ventricosus. The sequence goes on along the minus strand of JAFLJL010001891.1, from coordinate 50,963 downwards.
AAACACACCACACACAACCCACACAACCACACACAAACACACACACACAAAACACAACACATAACCACACTACACACACACACAACACACCACACACCCACAACACCACACACACCACACAAATATACACACCCACAACACACAACACACACAACACACCCACACACAACCCACGACACGCACGCACGCACGCAACGCACGCACGCACGCACACACACACACAAACACACAGTACAAACAGAGGAGAAATAGGACAAGACCCGCCAAGCCAAATTCTAAATTATCGAGGGTAATAGATACGCACAGTTAAGGCTTTTTTACATCCAGCCCTCGCCCAAGAGGGGAACAAAAAAAGCGATGAAAGAATAAACAAACGACAAAAAAAAAAAAACAACTAACAAACAAGAGAAGGAACCACAAAAAAAGTTTGAAACAATACAGAAAATGGAAATAATATTCAGAACGTAACCCATTAACATCACCACCCAGAAAACGCCCATCCCCAAAAACCCACCCAACATTGTACACTTTCGCAAAACAAGCAACCACGAACATACATAGTAAGCTACGGGGTGCAGAGAGAGACGAGAGAGATGGGGATGGAGTGAAGTGGAGAGAGAGAGAGGAGAGAAGAGAGAGGAGGGAGGAGAAGACGGAGAGAGAGAGAGAGGCCACGAGGAGAGAGAGAGAGAGCGGAAGCGGAGGTATGGGGTTTGGGTGGGTGGGGGGAGGGGGAGAGAGAAAGCAAAACAATGTAAAGTACAAAGCCAATCGGGAACAAATAATCAAATAGACTTGAAAGAGAGAGAGCAGTGAGAGATGAGAGAGAGGAGTGAGAGAGAGCGAGAAGAGAGAGCGCGAGAGGAGAGGAGGACAGGACAGGGACAGAGGAGATGAGAGAGAAGAGAGAGAGAGAGAGATGTGTTGTGTGAGTGGGTGTATGTGAGTGTGTGTGTGTGTGTGTGTGTGATGTGTGTGTGTGTGTGTGTGTTGTTTGTAATTTTTTGTTTAACATATTGTTGACCGTCATAGGGGGATATTGCCTCCCCAAGGAGGATCAAGGCAAAGCTGTTTCTGCACAATTTCTTCGTGCTCTCATTATTATAAGAATAAGAATTGTTGGGTATAGTAACACAGCCTGGACATTCAAGACTATTGACAAAAACATAAAGGCTTTCTAGTGATACGTTAGGTTTCAAAATGGGTGACAGGCAGGGCGGAAACTGGCCCAAGAACAAAGAAGAATTCCTGTAGCCAACAAAGAAGGTCAAACATTACAAAAACAAAGGCAAAGCAATTGACCTGTTAGGTCTCATCAGGCGAGCCAGCTCAATTGAAGGACTCAAAACGATAGGTATGAAAGGACCGATGCTATACAATGAACTGGGCCACGGAAAATGTCACATGGAAGACTTGAAAGCCAGTATAGAGGTCAGCAACAATAAAATCAAGAGATGAAAAACGACCGTTCAAGGATCACCAATCATAAATTAGATCACAACACTCGTCCAGGCAGTATCCTCCACATCAACACTATAACATCCTCATCATATCATTCAAATATATAAATTCTGAAACACTAATAAACCATTAATGCTGAAAGAAGAGGAAGGAGAATAAGATTAGATCCAGTGATGATCGTCAACTTAGCCGTAGATGAGATGAAGAATGATGCTGTGATGATGATGATGAAGATGATGCTGCTGCTGATGATCGATGATGATGAAGACGCGATACAAGGACACGCGCAGAAGAAGGAAGAACAAGAAGAAGACGAAGCGAAGCGAACCCCCTCCCCCCAACCCCACCCCCGAATACGACGAACGAGAGAAAGAGAGAAGCAGAAGAAGCCGCACAACAACAAACAACAACAAACAGAAAGAGAAGAAAAGGGGAGGAAGCAGAAGAAGATGATGATGATGCTGTGATGCTGATGATAGATGATGATGATGATGATAAAACTGGTACTGATAATAATTATAATGATAATTGAATCATGATAAATTAATTGTAATAATTATTATATTTGCTTTATCGTTACTATTATCATTATTACTATCATTAGTCGTGGTAGTATAACAGTAATATATCCACAACGATAACAGTAATGATAACAATGATAATAATGATGAAGATAAATGATGGTGGTTTAATAATAGTCACACAACAATAAAATGATAAATCATAACAACCGCCGCAACAACAACACAAACAACAATTGAGAAGACGACAAGAAGAAGAAGAAGAGAAGCAGAAGAAGAAGAAGAAGAAGCAGCAGCAGCACCAGAGATACGTATCAAGTAGGGACGCGACACACAGTAGTGTAACGGTGGAAGGAAAACATCAAATGACGCGATCGAAGGTTGCAAACGACACGTGGGGAAACCTACAGTCGGTAGGTAAAAGAATGCACCATCAAACCATCACGGCACAACGTCAGTCGAGCCTTCAGAAGATCATGCTAACAGCCTAGTGAAGTTAATCGAAAGCTTCTGCTAAACCGTCGATGTGGTACCCAATGATAAAGAAATGGGCCCCACAGAAAATGTTCCCCTTATGTGTGCTGTAGTAGGGAGGCATAAAAGAAATAAATAATTGACCCCAACTCATTCAGAACCCTAGTGCCCCTGTCGCCGATCAGGAAAGTACCTGCGGAAGCCGGAGATGCCGGCGAGAGGAAACCTTAGAAACAGGCGGATCAAGGCAAGACTCACCTTCACACGCGTATTGGATGGAGCCTGATGCGGCGGCACGGTGTGCTACCATCTGATCACCAAACGGAAATATTACAACTACGCCGCATGCGTAAAGGTATAAAGACACCCCGCCTGTTAAAAAAAGAAAAAATGTTTCCCGAATGAGTCAATCAACATCCCTGCCGCAAACTTTGAAAAACAAGGGATCCAAGAAGACCAGGCTTCTAAAAGATTTACAGCGTTTTATTCTACATGATTCAGTCAAGAACAACGTGGCGGAAAGCGACTGGGACGATCCTCGGTTTTGCAGGTGGGCCGACAAATGTAAGCTCAGCCATCGAGCAATGCCGATACAGTTTATAAAGGAGTCACGAAAATCAGTTTCCAGACACCAGAAGCATGTTCACCCGCTGGAATAAAAGATGAACAAATCAACATAACCTACAAATGTCCGCATAACACTGGAAACAAGGGCATTAAACGCGTCGAGCTCATTCCAACAGCAACAAATAGTAGTGAGTACAGGTGCGCATGAGAAAAGAAGCCCTGACACAAAGAGAGAATAATTTAATGCCTTGACAAAATCCAGACTCTTGTCTGAGAACAACATCAGTTTTGTAAGTACCCCCATCTGCATGTACAGATAGGCACCTGACTGCAAGTAGAATCATCCAACAGCCAGAAGGAACGAGCGTGCTGGCCAGTACCCTGGGGGATTGACCGCCGTCTGGGAGAAGGCCACGGAGGGAGATCAGCCCCCTCTCTTCACCATCACAGCCCGGGATCTACCCTCCGCCATTCCGCCCCATGGTTCTATGACGTGCTGTATCACCGGCTGGACTGTGTTCCCCTCTCCCCCCTTCCACCTTCCAAATTAATGTTTGTTTACTTTTGATGTTTAAACATTACAAAAGACCTTTTGTTTAGTTAGATTTTCGCTAAGCTAGAAATGTACAAAATATCTAACCACATATTGCAATGGAAAACAGAGTTCAATAGTTAGATATACTTCGTATTTCAATCGTAAAAGATGACTAAAAATGTTTCTGATTTTAACTTAACAATTTCTTAAGGTAAACCGCAGCAATTTGCCTGACATTCCAGATATTTACCACCCTACTTCCGCCCGGATAGACCAATGCATTTCTGATTAACTATGCGTGCCTGACAAAAGAGTGTTTAAATATACCAGGAACGATAATAATCGCATAACTACAGATATGCTGGTAAATACAGTCTACTATGGAGTTAGATCAAAAAACCATTATTCCAGTGTTTCAGTGGACGCGAGCGCATATTTCCACTAACCTGTTACTTTGAGAGTCATGTTTAGGCGAGGAAAAACACAATAGGTTGTTTAGGCTCCAATAATTGAACGTGGAAAAGAAAAGCTTCCCAACTAAAGAACTACTACTATCCCTCTTTGCAGCATCAATGGGGGGTAAAAAAAAGGTACCACCGCTACTCTATATAAGACTTAAGACCTTGAGTATACAAATAAGAGCCATTCACCAGTGCTATAGATAACAAGAAGATGTGTTTGCCACAGGTGCTGCCATCAAAGTAAATAAGGAATATCCGAAATATGTTCTGTCTGATTGTACTATCTTAAAGGTCCTGAAGGGAGTGACCAGCTTGGTTTAAAACATCTGACATTTACCAAGAGGAGTGGAATGTCATAGGGCATTTAATGCTCATGCGCCCTTTAGGGATCCAAGATTGTAGTTAAAGAGACATCTAATCGATTAGTGAACAAATTGATTAATCGCATAATTTTGTTCCCGACGTTAGAATTACGAGCATTCAGAATTAGTTACTCACAAGTCGCAGCAATTATCAAACACTTGATTCCCCACATAGCAGTACACTAAAGCTGGTCACCAAAAGAAGAATGTTTAGGGGGTGATCATCTTATCCATTACAATACTTAATCAAGAACACCTACCAAGTGAACCGCTATCTCTGAATGCCCAATACCAAACATACCCTATCAATGGCAACAGGGAAGCCTTTCAAACTTATCAAGTGTCGCAAAAAAAAACTCAATCCCCCCCCCTAGCGCATGACGAACTCGCAGATACTTTTTATGCAATTTTCAAAAGTAGTATAACTCGCGCTGCAAATACTAAACCAAAATATAACTCCAAACAAGCTTGGAAAATTGTAGGCACGAATGGTGTGACAAGACGCCAGCCGCACGCAGACCCACCCCGGACACCCGACCAACACATGGTAAGAATAAGTCAGATGCCACTTTATACTCATGAAACCATGAAAAATAAAAGTCCTCAGTTATTGCTCAAGCAAAAGAAGTATTGGGTTTGAGTTTTGTGAAGCTGCGGTATCGAATAAACGATTTATTGAAGTAGGAAAAAAAAAGTAAAAAAGAAATGAAAATTGCTATCCAACTCCGTCATACCCAGTAAAAGTTAAACATGATCTCACCATGCTTTGGATAAGCTGCAGCTTTTTTCAGATTTATTTCCAGCTTGTAGGCCCAGCTCCCAAATCTTCAGCAGGGAAAACCGAGACACGCAACAATGAGGAACAAAAAGCCGAATACCTGGTCCTCACAAGAAAACGAAACAATTTTCAAACTGCTATACTGTTATCAGAAACTATCAGCAGCACAAGATTCTCTCCCAATGATTCAGCTGTGCGCCTTGATGGCGTGTCCAAATTCAACTCATCAGGAACTTACTTCTTCGTGGAAGTACTACTGCATTCATTATATCCCAGAAAATGTAGGGATTAAATGGCAAATTCCCGCATCTGGAAAATGTTCGGTAGTAGTCCAGTATCAAGGATGGATAAACGAGGACATCTGTGCATAGTTAAGACCATAGCTCTAAACGCATCTCCATGTCGGTAACATTACTTTAGAAAAAATTATCAATACGATTGTTATTTACTGTTGGAAAAGGTGGTGTGATTCGTCAAGCAAGCGGGCTTTCGAAAGGTGTTGTACACAGACCATTTCAGTAAAATGAGTCACATTAAAAGCAATCTCCGTAGAAAAAAAGAATTTGGCTACATAGTTTGACGTTAAAAAGCCTCTGACTGCGTCTGGCCGCAAAGGCTATTGTACAAATTAACAATATTGGCGTTTCAGGGCGGATGTTGATTACATTAAAAGGCTTCCTAACAGAAAGATGCAATGTACGGGATTGGGGAAAACATATTCATCTTTGAGGATGTTAGATATGGGTAATCCTAGGGCTCAGTTCTTGCTCCATGTTGTTACATCTAATCCATGCTCTTCCCAACTCTATGTCAAAAAAGCATGATGTCGTCCTATGCAGATGATATTGCTAAATGGGTATTTAATTGTACATTAAGTAAGCATTCCATAGAAAGAACAATTAATTTTGCTACAGAAGATGTACCAAAAGGAATTGGTAACTTATCTTCAAAATAATATGAAGAACATTGAATAGAACTATCTGGAGAAAAACCTGTCTTATGTGTTTAACATGGTGAGAAAACCAAAGACTCTACCTCGCTTTTGCCGGCTGGTCCGATTCTGGAATATTAAACAACCCTTAAGATCTGGGGTATTATTAACTCCTAAGCTGACTGGAAAACACATATTGAAAACTTGATTGATAAAACAAGAAAAAAGCTTAAACATTCTTTAAAATTATCTGTTTTGTCAACCATGGGGTCAGATGTCATATGTTACCATCTATACATCTCTTTAGTCGATCGAACATTGACTATGGGCAGGAAGAGTATTTCTCTGCATAAATCTTCTTTTAAAGAGATTGCAAAGCTTGGATAGTAAGGCCATGAACTTAGCCTGGGGTCAGTAACCCAAACCCTTTAGATGCTCAAAAAGAAAAAATATATTACCCCCTAAATGAGAGCGAATAATAGATGTATCCAAATATATTTGTCAGAAGTTCATTCAGTTAAAAAATCAGTTAATGAAGTCAAACCAGATTGATTCCAGTAAAGATTTTCCAAGGAGGTCTAAAAACATATCTTACTTAACAATTAGAAACTCCATTGGCTTTATGTTCACATTGTAATATTGTTATATTGTATACTAGAATTTCCTGCAGTACCTCCAATGGCTCCTTGGGAGCACCTAAATGCATTCTTTAGATAACAAATACACTTGGATAAAGAAAAGTGATAATGTCATTAATTTAACAACTGCAGTTCGCGACCATCTAGACAAACCGTAACCAAATCATCTACCAGGTTTACAGAGGGTCGGTAGGGAATCCACTGCAGTGGTTCAGCTTTATAATACCAACCTAAATGTCAGGAAATCTATTATGCCACATAGGAAGGGGTTTTCAATCCTATACCTCAGAATTATATGGCCCCCATACTGCGGCTTTGACTTACATATATGACACATCAATTGCTTTCTATCACATTTTACTTTGTGTTGATACAAATCAGAGCTTTTAAGTCATAGAGCGTTGGGACTGCAAAAGTAGAAAGATTAGCTTTTTGAAAATAAAAACATCTCCTGCATTTGTTACATTACACTAGGATAAGAATAGATTTATGTTGGGTCCCATCTCACTGTGGTATAACGTGGCATGGAAATCGCCAGACAGGTCTTGCAAAAGAAGGACGAAACAGAAAGACGGGAAAATTTTACTACACAAACCTTGCTCAATCCATTTGAGAATTAATCCACCATTATGGAAAAATGTATGCATAAGCAGAATTCTAGTCAAACAAAAATGGCTACTCTTTACGTCGCTGCCCAAGGCACATTGTTAGCTTAATTCCATAATAAGGTTGAATGCATGGAACACTAAAATATTCTCCTGGTATTTCTTGGTGTTTGCAGGAAAAGCATTTGTACATCCCTTTTGTATGACTGTCAGAGTTGACCCACTTATGAGGAAGAAAGGTGATTCAGATGAATATCATGAGATAATTTCCATACTGGTCTTATATGGTTCATATGTTGCTGGACATTGCCATGGTTACTTCGCCGTCAAAGGTTGCAACTTATTAATAAAAGATCACAACTTGTGTGTACCTCTAGGGTATTTATTAACATGTCATCTGCATATATAGATGTGGGGCTTTGAAAGTACAAATGTGGATGATAAGTTAAGTGTGCGGGTGTTTTTTATCTTTTTTTATTTATCTATTTATATTTTTTTTCTAGAGTCTAATATCATCTGGCGATGGAAACGACATTAAATAAAACCACTGATGAACTGAAGAAGAACCAGAAGAAGTGAAAGAAGAAGAAAGAACCGAAGCAAGAACCAGAACGAGTTCAAATGGAGCGAATTACAATGGTTAAAAATTATCCAATATATTAAAAAAGGGAGCGAATAAAGGAACACAACACAACAGAGGCGCACCACACGCCCGCAACACACGACACACGCACACACGCACACACACCACACCACACACAACCCCACACACACACCCCACACACATGCACGCCCACACACACACACATACCCCACACACACACATACACACACACCCACACACACACACAACCACACACCAACACACACACACACACGCACACACACACGCACGCACGCACGGCACGACGCACGCACGCACGCACGCACGCACGCAACCTCACACACACACAACACACAGGAAAGACGAAAACGAAATGTATGCCGCGCGGATAATTTTTCATTAAAAATGAAGACAAGGAGAGTAAAAAAAAAAGAGGAGTGGATAGATACGTAGAAAAAGAATATATTAAATAAAACATGTTGGACACAGCGACATGACAGGGAAGGACGGAAAAACGTATGTCGCA
>JAFLJL010001891.1:0-40000 GCA_018398815.1 Conus ventricosus | reverse complement strand
TTTTGTGTGTGTTTTTTTCCCTAAGGCTGAAATTCCACTTCTTCATTTTTTGGTGCTTCAACTGTCCTGTTATCTGGGGAAAAAAAACGGGAAACAAAAAACAATTTCCACTACTTTTTTCTCTCCTTTCTCTCCGACCATCCTTTAACACACAATCCCATAGTCTGTATATTCTCTTACAAATGGAACATATGTTTCTGATTTTAGTGTTTTCCCCCAGACGGTTGATAGAAAGTGTCTGGTTTGTTAGTTCTAATGTTTTGGTGTACTGGTACTCTTACAGGTGTTAATGTGCCGCTTATACAAAGAAAACAAACTTAAGTGAATAAAACTTAATCTTTTTTTTTTAATGTTTTTTTTTTTTCAAAGACCAACCGAATAGATAGACATACAAAACAAGAAGAAGACGAAGAAGATCGGCACTTTTATACATGCTTTTAAAAATTCAATTCACATCAAACAACAGAAGTGTGGCGACTGAAGGAAAGTAGTTATGATCATACTAAAAGAAGGAGTTTCAAGAACTCATTACTGTCGCTCCTGAAACTTCTAAAACATTGCCGGCAATCATCCTTGAAAAATAGCTAAAACAATGCAAGGACAATCCTCGGAAAAAGACGAAACGTATACAATTCTACAGCTACAATACTATTATGACTACTATCAGTCGCACTCACCTCCGCTCTCCTCTTACAGCCACCATTATTATTAATCACTACAACTAACGACAAACTACAACTACGACTGCTGCTGGTGCAGCTGCTGACTACTAACAGCTAACTACTAGCTGGTGCTGGCTGCTGGACAGCAAAAAGAACAACTAATCACCTGCACACTACTACTACTACTACTACTAACTAACTACCACTACTACTACTACTACTACTACTACTACTACCTTACTACTACACACTACTACAACTACTACACTGCTGCTGCTGCTGCTGGCGCTGCTGCTTCTGCTGCTGCTGCTACTGCTGCAGATACTACTACAACTACTACTACTACACTACTACTACTACAACTACTACTAACTACTACACTACTGTTACCACATCAGTGTTTGTGAGATTATACTGCAAAGGTATCGGAAAATATATGAACATAGTCCAATTTCCCAATGCCGTTTGAGCGATTACATGATGAACTGTTTCCATATCCTATTGACATAATTGTTTCATTATTGTCCATCTGTCACTATACTTAATGAATCACCACCGATTTCCGTTAATTCGAAAACCTTACTTAAAAAAGCTGCAGTCGATCCTAAATCCAACAAACTCATGCATGTGTCCAACTTTCCTTCCCACTAAATGCAAACTAAACCCCGTACTCTCCCCAGTTTCCTCTCAAGGCATGCTGAAAACTCTCTGTGATATACTTTTTGAAAACAGCATATGGTCACCATCAAAGGCAGTGGAACACATCTTGTATACGCATTATGAGACGTTTTAACTGCTTGTGCATCAGAGCAATGTTTATCTGACGCTTCTTGATCTAAGTGTCCGCATTTGATAAATATATCATGATAATCACTTGACATGTCCCGCACTTAGTTTAGAATTCAGGCATAACACTTTATGTTTTCAAATCATAGTTTAACCAAAGATAGCATTTTTTTTCACTTTGGAGTTGGCCAAAGGCTTCATCCCTCCCCTTTTGCATGCAGTTGCCTCAAGCATGAGCTTTGGCTTGTGTTGTTTAATCGTATACACCCAGCCATATCACATGAAAAGACATACAGTGTAGTCACGTTCATGCAGTCAAGCATCAACGCAGTGTACCCCGATGACCCGCAAATAACAAGCTACTATTTAACGAGTATTCAACAGAAACTTTCTTATTGTGCCCCTCTTCCAAATTTTCCATTCATGTACTTCTGCATCTTGATATTCATTACAGCAATTGAAATCCCTCATGATGTAGGTGTCTTCAATAAGCAGGAAAAGACGAACAAAAACTACAAAAAAAAAAAAAAAAAAAAAAAAAAAAAACATCCAACCCGACTAACAACCAACAACCAACCAAACCAAAAATTCGTATTCTATCACCTCCTACTTTTACAAATCAAGGCATCTTACCCTCACTCTAGTTTGCTTAAAACCCGCCGGTCATTGATATGCTATTTTTTACCTCTGTTCACAAAGTGTTCTACCACGAGTAAACACCACATTGTTTTCTTTGGTAATTCTTCATTGATATTTCCTCTGCTTTCAACACACGACATCCTCACTTACTAACAAAGATTGATTCGCAAATTGATCAAAACATTCATTTTCTAGACCTGTCCGCTTTCAGCTGATTAAACAGTCTGTAAGCATCTCAATCTGCGATTGCCCTCCATACGTTCTAAAGCTACCAACAATGCACCTGACGTGCAACTAGCTGCTATAGACCCGAGCAAAAATTCCTATCAACAAATATTCAAATAATTCTGCCATTGAAAATCCTCCTAACCAACCCTGACTCTGTTTTAGAATGAAATAGTTTCAAAGAAAATCATATCAATAGAACCCATAAAAACAAGAAAAGTACCCTTGAATTTTCATCCTTACTCTTCACCCGTACCATGATATTGATGTATTTTTTAATAGCCCCGTGGTTGAGAAAGTGAACGAGAACAATATTTTGTAAGGATTTAGACTAGAAACTACTTTTTTCATAGAATACTGAAATTATACGATAATAGCAATTTCGGTCAATAATTCTTTTGTTTGTGGAAACAAAATATGGTGGATTAATCACATGTTTTACAAACATACTTGTTGCATTGAATCAATTTCATTAATTGCTTATTCACGGTGATATGGGAATGTAGGTGTGCGAACTTAATTGAATTTGAATGATGTTGTAAATGCTGCAGTAAAGGTATGGGTCGCAAGAAGAAGTGTTACGCAACAACTGTATGCAAAAACTTATTGCACGAAAGGGTAAGACAAACTATAAGGATGAAAGCCATGTTTTCTCAGCGAAATACTACAAATTTCACCATCAGAAACGCTGCTTTAGACATGGAACATTAATTGAGGGCGCAAAAACGCGTTTTCCCCCCAAATCAATTCGTTTCTTAAAATCTACAAAACTTGACAGGCATTTTTTTTCCCTTGAATCCCAGCGCGATGATGATGAGTGAAGCGAGGAGAGAATCAGTGCTGTTAAGTATCCGCACCTGCTTAGAAAAGAGAGAGAGAGAGAAGAGAGAGAGAGAGAGAGAGAGAGAATAGAGAGAGAGAGAGAGAGCGAGATAGAGAGAGAGAAAGAGACGGTATTGCCACGTGAAAAGTATTTATTGATTTCTTTCCGTCATCTTTATTTTGATCCTTTATAGGTTATTTTAAGAATAGTACATCAAGATGATTTGATATGTATCACCAATTGTGACCTTAAAAAACTCATTTGCGAAAAGAGATGTTAATTTTATTAATGATATTTATACAAAACTGATGGCCTGTCCTTCTTATTTGTGTGAGAATCGTTGCGAATTGCGTGATTTCTCTTTCCTAAGAGTACAGTATTTCTAATCCTTCCTAATTTCTAACAAATGTTATTTTTTAGAGACCCCAGCCCTAATCAAGGTTGAACACAGAGATCGCCTTGATTTTCAGAAAAAAATTGCTCGTAATCGACATTTAATGTAAAAAAATAGACAAAAACTCGTTCTTCTCATGTTCTGACGCGTCATGGGAATTCTCCTTTGGCAGGTCCCTCCCTCGAAAGCATTCAAAATATTCAGAATTCATGAACTGATTCCTATGATAAAGGTAATAGTAAAATAACAATAATAATACTAATGATAATAATAAAAAGATTTAAAATATCAATGAATATGATAATACAATACCATAATTGTATGATAAAATGTAGTGCTCACTATCGAGCCTAGAATAACCTGCATCCCTCTTTTTCTGAGCTGCATTGATTAGCACAAATGAACTGCTGGTATCTGTTTTGATGTCCAGCTCCACTCGCATCTCCATAACAACTTCTCGAACTCTGTACTTCTCCCTTGTCTCCATCATTGCGTTGCTAGTCGAATTTTGTATAACGAAATATCGAAAAGGGCTTTTTAGAGACGGTGTGGCTATTTCCGGACGTGGCCTACGACTTTGAATACCTAGCCATTGCACTTCGTGACTCCCCAAACATTCTGTTCACGTAAACCGAGGCACACACACCACAGCCACACACACACACACACACACACTCACACACACAACGACACACACACACACACACTCACTACAACATACCCACCACACACACACCACACACAGCAGCACCACACACACACACACCGAACGGCGCGCGTCTCTCGAAACGATAACTAAAAGCACTAAAAATGCATCGGATGGAAACACGCACTGCAATGAAAAGTGATGTTTCGATCATACACCCCTTATACCCCCATCTCTCTCTCTCTCTCTCTATCATCTCTCTCTCTCTCTCTCAACTCCTCTCTCTCCTTCTCTCTCCTCTCTCCTCTCCTCTCCCTCTCTCTATCTCTCTCATCTCGGCGTCTTTGCTCAGCGAGCTCTCCCTTCGAAAGCGAACCTATTTCCAGTTTTTTAGATATCAGATGCTTCCGTTACGGATCTTGTGAAATTACGACTGGGGTTACTACCAATAAATGGTATCACATTTAGAAATATTTATGAAAACCAAAACTTTGCTTGTCCAACATGTAAAGAAATTGAAGATGAAAATCATTTTGTACCATAACTGTCCTAGATATGATGAAAATAAGATACAGATACTGGAAGGTATTAAACAACCGTATAGCGACACACTTCACAAGGAGTCAGTAGATGCGATAAGAAAACAGTCCTATTATATTTTCTATCTCCTCCGTCAAAGGAATATAGTAACTAGTTGAAGGAGAAATTGATGAACAGATTTACAGTCTATTGTTTGTAATTCTCAGATATTATTATTTACTGTAACAATTGCTTTTATTCCACGTGCAATAACTTCTGAATATTTTGACCCTATTTCAATGGTCTAGTGGCCTGAGAATAAATTTTTGTCTTGTTGTTCTTGTTCTTGTTCTCTCTCTCTCCCCCTCACTCTCTCTCTCTCTCTCTCTCTCTCTCTCTCTCTACTTCTCTCTCACTCTCTCTCTCAGACACACTATTATCTGCTCTATTGAACCACATCAACACAAATCAAGTCGTGATTAGTCAGTCTATAAAGTCTCCATCCATGTACTCACCACGTCCGTGGCGACTGCCACCTGTTATTTCTTAACTTGCCGCGTGGTATTGAGTATGGGGATTTTCAAGTGCGTCTGGGGTATGTCTTTACCTGTTCTAAGCTTTTGTCTTGCCTATATTGGAAAGAGGCCAAGCAGGACTGGCATAGTTTCAGATAGTGTATCCTACGTTGTTCCCAAGATTAATCTCATTGCTCAGTTGAATTGTGTCTAAATTGTGAAGATTGCTCTTGAGCCGTGCTGACAGTGCAGTAAGCCCTAATTCATACTCAGTCCACGCTTAGTACACAGCCTATATAGGCGGCAGTTGTGTCGCTGCTCAATGCATTTTAGCTGCTTTTGCTTTCATGGCAGACATGCCCTTTCTTGCCTTAACATTCACATAGATTTTTCTAAGACCATCCATTCTACCATAGCATATAACCAACCATGCAGGTTTGCCAGCTGTTCAATTAGTATTGCACTGAAAGAAACTGGTGTAGGGTAATTATCTTGTTGGTTGAAGTGCAGACCAAGTATGCCGCTTATAATAGGGTTATGGGCGATCCGTCTTGGCTGCTGAAATTTGTTCGTTTCGTTCTTGAGTATTCTTTGATGGGGGGGTTTTATAGATCAGGACCGTCATCTGCAAATGTGAGCACTAGAGCAATTCCGTTTCTGTTGGATGAGGCCTGCAAGGTTTTAGTGTAAACATTTGCATAACAAAACAGGAAGAGAGGAGGAAAACCCTTAAGAACGGCCGCGGCCAGAAGGGGAGGAGTGGAGGGAATGAGGATCGGAGGGGGGGAGGGCTCGAACGCGGTGGATATGTAGCCAGAAGTCTAGAGTGAGGATTGTGTCGGAGTATGATACGGGCGCTTGATTGGACGGCTGATCTATCTCTGAATTCTCTGTCCTAATGAGATCTAGAGTTCAATCAAGTAAATGCACATGCTATGCGGTGCTGGGAAAGGTGGACTCGGGAGTGAACTTAAAGCATACTTCATGTTATATGACTAGTAGGAAGAACCACCAAGACTTAATAATACTCGAGAAGCCAAAACTGACTTGTCGTATGCACTTTCAGGTCGATTGCAACTGCCATTTTTTTCTGTTTCTTTCTTCTTTGAATCCTTCATGCTAAAGAGAGGCATAAAATACGAACAGGCAACACACGGAGGGGGCGCAGATGAGTCAACGCGGTAGTACGTACCATAACCTATGCTGCTTTGAACTAGGCATTGTTCGTCTGACTTCATCTTCGGGCTACGAGTAGATACTCTCTAGTCTGGGTCAGCTACCGTCGAAGGGCTTTCGTCGCGTCAGCGGTCTCTGAGGTTGTAATGGTTTTCATCATTTGAGCTTACCTACCAGAGCGATTTTGCGTTGCTAGCGTCTCTCTAAGTGAGAATTACCTTAGCTAACTAAAAAGATACACGCAGGATGGCGCGATGGCTTTCACAATCTCTATGAGTTGTATTACACAGTGCCTTGATATCTGCGAGAATAGTGGGGTATGGTGGCGGTTAGTCGGGGAACACACTACAGCTAACTATTAGTATCGAAAAATCTTTCAGGCAGTAAGAGAGCTCAAGAAACTATATGAGTCTCGGGAAATATCTACATCATTGAAGAGCTAGTAGTCTGAGGGTACAGGAAAGAACATCAATGTCAGAAATACATAATTATACCAAAGAACACTATATGTTCTATCTCAGTGGATATTGACTAATATATATCTACCCTGTAATAGCGTGAAATCTTGGACCTGGAGCAATATTCACGGTGCATATCACAACAAATACAGGGAGGGAAGGGGAACGCAGTGTGTGAAGATATCTGTGGTTTCGGACCGACAGGAGGTGTTCGAATTGATGCAACTTAATAGTGCTTCGGTAGTTTAAGGCGAACTCGTAGGGTGGGTGGGGGGTGAACGAGAGAGATGATATAATTTCATGAGGGTGGTGGTGTATGATGGAAAAGATTATAGTGCGGGAAAACATGTAAAGGACATGTAGTCAAGGGTCTAGACAGGAGGGTAGGGAGGTAGTGGTGTAGAGGGAAGGGGAGACTATTGATAGAGGTATGAATGTCTTGAGTGGGATATTTTATTGATTCTATATTCCTGAACTATTATTTAGAATTAAGGTTAAGCTAATATAAGCCTTAAAGGAATTAAACCATGTGTGCCACCCGTATTTCTTAACTGCAGAGCCACCCGGCGAAACAACAACCCCCAGCGGCAGACACACCCCAAAAACCCAAACACCTCTGCCCACGACTAAAGATGAAGACAGTGCCACTCCAAAACAGCAAGCTTCGCCATACGGGTCTTATGTGCCCAAGAGAGAACTCCAAAGTTGAGTCTTTCCCCTGTCAACAGACTTTCCCTGTGGTCAGTGGGTCTTTCCTCACCGTAAAACACTGACCTTTTCTCAGGGTCACCTAGTAAGGCAAAGAAGAAAAAGACACCGGAAGGTGCTGGAGGACCCAGAGAAGCACGTCTTCGCCTGCCCTTTAGAGCATCTGGACCACCCTTGGAGGCCTGCGCTGTGTTGACGATGGGTACAGGCACGCACAGGACTACTCCAGTAAGATATCAAGGACATAACTGCTCCTGAACAGAGGAAATTAGACTACAGGATGCGCTCATAACAGCCTAAGTAGCATCCCCCATGGGTGTACCAGCCCTATTTCATGACTGCAGAGCCCACACCGCGAAAAACACAACCGCCCCAGCCGCCGAGCACACCCCACAACCCAACCACCTCTGCCCACGGACAGATGAAGACAGTGCCACTCCAGACACAGCAAGCGTTTCGCCATACGGGTCTTATTTGCCCTCAAGAGATAATCCAAAGTTGTAGTCTTTCCCACTGACAACAGGAGACCTTTCCTGTGGTCATGGGTCCATCCTCACCGTCACTGGACCTTTCTCCAGTCAGCCTAGTATAAGCAAAGAAGAAAAAGAAACACCCGAAGGTGCTGGAGGAGACCCATAAGAAGCACTGTCTTCGCCTCCTTTAGAGCATCCTGTACCACCCCTTGGAGGCCTTCGCGTGTTGACGATGGGTACAGGCACGCACAGGACACTCCATTAGATATCAAGTGACATAACAGCTCCAGAACATAAGGACATTATACTACAGGATGCAGCTCATAACAGCCTAAAGTAGCATCCACCCATGGGTGTACCAGCCCGTTTTCATGACCTGCAGAGCCACCGCGAAAAACACCACCCCCCAGCGCCGAGCAAACCCCACAGACCAACCACCTCTGCCCCACGACAGATGAAGACAGTGCCACTCCAGACACAGCCAAGCTTCGCCATACGGTCTTATGTCCCTCAAGAGAGAATCCAAAGTTTGTAGTCTTTCCACTGTCCAACAGGACTATTTCTCCTGTGGGTCAGTGGGTCTTTCCACACCGTCACTGGACCTTTCTCAGGACGGCCTATTAAGGCAAAGAAGTAAAAGAAACACCCGAAGGTGCTTGGGGAGACCCAGAGAAGGCACTGTCCTTCGCCTGCCTTTAGAGCACCTGTACCACCCTTGGAGCCTGCGCGGTGTTGACGAATGGGTACAGTCACGCACAGGAACACTCCATAAGCTGCATTTAGCTATGACGTCATCTAGTTCAAGTGCTGTAATTTTATCATCAATCATTTACAGCAGAAGACAATATACAGCCGTGCGCCCGTTACAAACTAAAACAAAACAAAACAAAAAAAACAAAACAAACCAAACCAAAAAATAAAGGAATGGGAAAAGTATCTAGAACACTTCAAACACCGCTAACAATTTACCATCACTCTTAGTACTTGGAAGAAACTGTCGAGAATGTCAGACAGAGGTATAAAACCCATCACTTTACGTAATCATTGCGTCAGTGGCGGATTACATGAACCCACCCACTAGAGACTGGCTGTCAAAGTCACTGCAAGCCCTATGGAAACTCGTCCCACCGCCTCAACCGTCTGAGTTAAGTGTTAAAAACTAAGAATTTCAGTATCAGTTTTTTTTTTAACATTTTTATATCTTTATTGGTTATAGATAAACTGAAATATACAACAATATCAATATCAGAATAGGTTATGCAAAGCTAATATAAATACATAACAAGTAAGTATATACACAAAAACAAAAAAGAAAGAAAGATATTGCCTTCAGCATATCATCACTTACTATTAAAGCATGGTTACTTGGTGACATAAACCAGCACACCACATGTATTTACTTAAGCAAACTCTTTCTATGTAGTGTAATCATGCTTTAATTTTTTTAAAGAGAAAAAAAGAAAGAAAGTGAGAATATATAGAGAGATCAGAGAGGATAAAACGGATAGCACTAGAATGACATAGAAGGACAAATAAGCGACACACTGACAATTAACCAGACAAACATTAAGATAGAAATGGATGGTTCACAGCAAAATGCAAGATAGAGCAATTTTCACAGACATATTGTCTCAATGAGAGCAACCTGAAAGGAAAACAAACAACAACAAAAACGTACACCATTTAGTAACATACATGAGCCTCATAGACTGTCATCAGCAAGGAGCCAGAAATACTATTTGCGTTAGTCCTAGTCTTATTTATCACATATTGCATATATACATTCACACTGACAAAAAAACCATTTAATCATCAAAGCGAGGGGCTCATATTCAAGCCATTTTTGTCTGAAATCCATAATGTTCATTGTTGTAAATATGCGTGTCTTAAACAAGCCAAATATTGAGACACAGAGGCGAATCGCCTTGAATTAGTACAGACAAAATTCACAAAGGTTTTTGAGACCCACCTAATCAAGTTGAACCGGAGATCGCCTTGATTTCAGAAAAATTGCTCAGTACACATTTTATGTAAAAAATATGACTAAAACTCGTTTCCTTCTCATGTTCTGTCGCGTCATGGGAATTCTCCTTTGGCTGGTCTCCCTTCGAAGAGCATTCAAAATATTCAGAATTATGAACGGTTCCTATGATAATGGTAATAGTAAGAATAACAATAATAATACTAATGATAATAATAATAATGATAATAATGATAATGATATGATAATAAAATAACATAATTGTATGATAATGTAGTGCTCACTGATCGTGCAAGAATAACCATGTCATCCCTCTTTTTCTGAGCTGCTTTGATTAGCTCAAAGAACTGCTGGTATCTGTTTTGATGTCTGCTCCTCCGTATCTCCATACACTTCTCGAACTCTGTACTTCTCACTGTCTCCATATTGCGGTTGCTAGTCGAATGTTATGTATAACGAATTATCGAAAGGGCTTTTAGAGACGGTGTGCTATTTCGGACGTGGCCTACGACTTTGAATACCTAGCCATTGCCTGTTCGTGACGTCCAAACTTTCTGTTCACTTAAACCGGAGGCACAACACACACACACACACACACACACACACACACACACACACACACACACACACACACACACACACACACACATACACAAAACACACACACACACACACACACACACACACACACACACACGCGCGCGTCTCTCGAAACAGATATCTAAAAAGCACTAAAAATGCATCTGATGGAAACACTGCACTGCAATGAAAAGTGATTTCGATCAATACGACCCCTTACCCCATCTTCTCTCTCTCTCTCCCCTCTCTCTCTCTCTCTCTCTCTCTCTCTCTCCTCTCTCTCTCTCTCTCTCTCCCCTCTCTCTCTCTCTCTCTCTCTCTCTCTCTCTCTCTCGAAAGCGAACCTTATTTCCAGTTTTTAGATATCAGATGCTTCCGTGACGGACTTGTGAAATTAAGACTGGGGTACTACCAATAAATGGTTCATCATTTAGGAGAATATTTAGTGAAAACCTAAACTTTGCTTGTCCAACATGTAAAGTAATTGAAGATGAAAATCATTTTGTACATAACTGTCCTAGATATGATGAAATAAGATACAGATATCTGGAAGGTTTTAAAAACAACCGTATAGCGACACACTTCACAAGGAGTCAGTAGATGCGATAAGAAACTTGCTATGTATATTTTCTATGCTCTCCGTCAAAGGAATATTGTAACTAGTTGAAGGAGAAATTGATGAAAGATTTAAGTCTATTGTGTTGTAATTCTCAGATATTATTATTTACTGTAACAATTGCTTTATTCCACGTGCATAACATTCTGTATATTTTGACCCTATTTCTATGGGCTAGTGGCCTGGAGAATAAAGTTTTTGTTCTTGTTGTTCTTGTTCTTGTTCTCTCTCTCTCTCTCTCTCTCTCCCCTTCTCTCTCTCTCTCTCTCTCTCTCTCTCTCTCTCTCTCTTCAGACACACATATGATCTGCTCTATTGAACCACATCAACACAAATCAAGTCGTGATTAGTCAGTCTATATGTCTCATCCATGACTCTCCAGTCCTTGGCGACTGCACTTGTTTTTCTTAACTGCCGCGTGTATTGAGTATGGGGGATTTTCAAGTGCTCTGGGTATGTCTTTACCTGTTCTAGCTTTTGTCTTGCCTACATTTGAAAGAGGCCAAGCAGACATGGCATAGTTTCAGATAGTGTATCCTACGTTGTTCCCAAGATTAATCTCATTGACTCATTTTGAATTGTGTCTAAATTGTGAAGATTGCTCTTGGACAGTGCTGACAGTGCTGTAAGCCCTAATTCATAATCAGTCACGCTGAGTACACCAGCCTGATATAGGCGGCAGTGTTGGCGCTGCTCAATGCTTTTAGCTGCTTTTGCTTTCATGGCAGACATGCCCTTCTTGCATTTAACATTCTCAGTATATTTTCTAAAGACCATCATTCAAACCATAGCATATAACCAAACAGTGCAGGTTGCCAGCTGGTTCAATTAGTATTGCACTGAAAGAAACTGGTGAGGGTAATTATCTTGTTGTTGAGAGGGGCAGACCAAAGTATGCGCTTTTATAGGGTTGATGGGCGATCACGTTTCTTGGCTGCTGAATTGTTTTCGTTCGTTCTTGAGTATTCTTTGATGTTTTATAGATCAGACCGTCATCTGCTAATGTGAGCACTAGAGCAATTCCGTTTCTGTTGAGGCCTGCAAGGGTTTTGTGTAAACATTGCATAAAACAGGAGAGAGAGGAAAACCTTAAGGTAATCCCATAGAGAGTTATGAGGTTCAGACAACCAGGTTCCAAATCGTAGGATGACCGTCCGCTTCTGAAGTGCTGCTGCAATCTATCGTGCAAGTGTCCTGGTGACTCCATAGTGAAGATGTAAATTCACGAGAAGCCAAAACTGGACTTTGTCGTATGCATCTTTCAGGTCGATTGCAACTGCCATTTTTTTTCTTTTTCTTTCTTCTTTGGAATCCTTCATGTATTCAACAGGCAAAGGAGGCCGCAATTTCCCATGTACTAATACCTATTCTGTAGCATCCTTTATTGGGTAGGATGATTTGTTTACCGTCAAGGTCTCGTGCGAGTTTTCTTTTTATGTTTCATCTTTGAGCTTACCTACTACATTTTGCATAAATGAGTATGCAGCAGCCATTCGCCAATGATGATCTTTTCCTGGTATGGTAAATCTTTCCGGTAAATGTTTGGCCGGTCTTCTGGGACACACCCTTTATCGAAACTTTACCAGTAAAGATGAAGACATGGTTTCTGTCCTCTTATGAGAGCTGTTTGGTATGTAAATATACCATACTTGGACCTGGAGCAATATTCACGGTGCATTTAAGAAAAAAGAAAAGAAACACCCCAAGGTGCTGGGGAGGACCCAGAGAAGCACTGTCTTCGCCTGCCTTTAGAGCAGTCCTGTACCACCCTTGGAGGCCTGCGCTGTGTTGACGATGGGTACAGGCACGCACAGGACACTCCATTAAGATATCAAGGGACATAACTGCTCCTGAACAGAGGTAAATTAGACTACGGATGCAGCTCATAACAGCCTTAAAGTAGCATCCCCCATGGGTGTGCCAGCCGTATTTCATGACTGCAGAGCCACCGGCGAAAAAACACCACCCCCCAGCTGCCGAGCACCCCACCCGACCCAACCACCTCTGCCCACGGACAGATGAAGACAGTGCCACTCCAGACACAGCCAAGCTTTCGCCATACGGTCTTATGTGCCCTCAAGAGAGAATCCAAAGTTGTAGTCTTTCCCACTGTCAACAGGACTTTCCCTGTGGTCAGTGGGTCTTTCCCCACCGTCACTGGACCTTTCTCCAGGGTCAGCCTAGTTAAGGCAAAGAAGAAAAAGAAACACCCGAAGGTGCTGGGGAGGACCCAGAGAAGCACTGTCTTCGCCTGCCTTTAGAGCAGTCCTGTACCACCCTTGGAGGCCTGCGCTGTGTTGACGATGGGTACAGGCACGCACAGGACACTCCATTAAGATATCAAGGGACATAACTGCTCCTGAACAGAGGTAAATTAGACTACAGGATGCAGCTCATAACAGCCTTAAAGTAGCATCCCCCATGGGTGTACCAGCCCGTATTTCATGACTGCAGAGCCCACCGGCGAAAAACACCACCCCCCAGCTGCCGAGCACACCCCACAGACCCAACCACCTCTGCCCACGGACAGATGAAGACAGTGCCACTCCAGACACAGCCAAGCTTTCGCCATACGGTCTTATGTGCCCTCAAGAGAGAATCCAAAGTTGTAGTCTTTCCCACTGTCAACAGGACTTTCCCTGTGGTCAGTGGGTCTTTCCTCACCGTCACTGGACCTTTCTCCAGGGGCAGCCTAGTTAAGGCAAAGAAGAAAAAGAAACACCCGAAAGGGGCTGGGAGGACCCCGAGAAGCACTGTCTTCCTGCCTTTAGAGCAGTCCTGTACCACCCTTGGAGGCCTGCGCTGTGTTGACGATGGGTACAGGCACGCACAGGACACTCCATTAAGATATCAAGGGACATAACTGCTCCTGAACAGAGGTAAATTAGACTACAGGATGCAGCTCATAACAGCCTTAAAGTAGCATCCCCCATGGGTGTACCCCGCCCGTATTTCATGACTGCAGAGCCCACCGGGGAAAAACACCACCCCCCAGCTGCCGAGCACACCCCACAGACCCAACCACCTCTGCCCACGGACAGATGAAGACAGTGCCACTCCAGACACAGCCAAGCTTTCGCCATACGGTCCCTTTTGTGCCCTCAAGAGAGAATCCAAAGTTGTAGTCTTTCCCACTGTCAACAGGACTTTCCCTGTGGTCAGTGGGTCTTTCCTCACCGTCACTGGACCTTTCTCCAGGGTCAGCCTAGTTTAAGGCAAAGAAGAAAAAGAAACACCCGAAGGTGCTGGGGAGGACCCAGAGAAGCACCTGTCTTCGCCTGCCTTTAGAGCAGTCCTGTACCACCCTTGGAGCCTGCGCTGTGTTGACGATGGGTACAGGCACGCACAGGACACTCCATTAAGCTGCATTTAGCTATTACGTCATCTAGTTCAAGTGCTGTAATTTTATCATCAATGCATTACAGCAGAAGACAATATACAGCTCGTGCCCCCCGTTAGCAGAACTAAAACAAAACAAAACAAAACAAAACAAAACAAACCAAACCAAAAAAAAAAGGAATGGGAAAAGTATCTAGAAACACTTCAAACACCTCTAACAATTTACCATCACTCTAGTACTTGGGAAGAAACTGTCGAGAATGGTCAGACAGAGGTATAAAACCCATCACTTTACGTAATCATTGGCGTCAGTGGGGATTACATGAACCCACCCACTAGCAGACTGGCTGTCAAAGTCACTGCAAGCCCTATTGGAAACTCGCCCACTCGCCTCAACCGTCTGAGTTAAGTGTTAAAAACTAAGAATTTCAGTTTCAGTTTTTTTTTTAACATTTTTATTTTCTTTTATTGTTATTAGATAAACTGAAATATACAACAATATCAATATTCAGAAATTAGGTATATGGCAAGCTAGATATAAATACATAGACAAGTAAGTATATACACAAACAAAAAGAAAGAAAGATATTGCCTTCAGCATATCATCACTTATCTATCTAAAGCATGGTTACTTGGTGACATAAACAGCACACCACAATGTATTGTACTTAAGGCAAACTCTTTCTATGTAGTGTAATCATGCTTTAATTTTTTTAAAGAGAAAAAAAGAAAGAAAGTGAGAATAAGATAGAGAGATCAGTGAGGATAAACGGATAGCAC
Organism: Conus ventricosus; assembly: GCA_018398815.1. Classification (NCBI taxonomy): domain Eukaryota; kingdom Metazoa; phylum Mollusca; class Gastropoda; order Neogastropoda; family Conidae; genus Conus; species Conus ventricosus. Next base: position 24,681 of record JAFLJL010001891.1, on the reverse strand, counting down.
GAGGAAGGACAGGTAGAAGGACAAATAAGCGGACACACTGACAATTAACCAGACAAACATTAAGATAGAATGGGTTGGTTCACAGCAAATGCAGATAAGCTATTTTCACAGAACATATTGTCTCAATGATAGCAACCTTGAAAGGAAAACAAACAACAACAAAAACTGTACACCTTTAGTAACATACATGAGCCTCATAGACTGTCATCAGCAAGGGAGCAGAAATACTATTTGTTAGTCTAGTGCTTATTTATCACATATTGCATTATATACATTCACACTGACAAAAAAACATTTAATCATCAAAGACGAGGGGCTCATATTCAAGCCATTTTGTCTGGAAATCCATATGGTTCATTGTTAAATATGAGTGTCACGAGTTTGTCTCGAGGCCTACGACGTTTGACCCAACTGGGGTGGCGGAATTATTCATTTGTTTATTATCGTTGTTGTTGTCACGTGTCCGTCCCTTAGTGTGGCTTGTGGTGCGGTTGCACCTTGGTGTAGTTCAGCTCAACTTCGGTTTGCTTTCTCTCTCTCTCTCTAATTCCACTACCCGTGCTATTCATCCTGTAGGTTCACGGGTGGCTGGTACCTTTCTCTCGAACTTTCTGTCTATCGGCCTCTCGCCTGTCTTTTTACCTGTCGCACGTGCTTCGTTTCTTTTAGTTTGAAGTATGCTCACTCTGTGACGCAGCATGGCATGTTGGCGGCCATTGCTGAGGGAGGTTAGCTCTTCACTCGAGCGGAAGATGTCTCTGGGAGCGCTTGCTCCAGTCTTGGTTCTTTACCGTATCATCGAGAGTACAGTCAGTACTTTCAATTCCTGCAGTCGGCCTGTAGGAGAGGGACATCACTTCTTCTGTTTCCGCATCTTCGCCTCTGTCCTCTCGACTGGACAGAGGGTAGAGAGAGTCGTTTGACCCGCCTCTTCTGGGTCACCCACGGGTAGCTGGTAAGCATCAGTTTCGTGGTTTGTTTGTTTTGGTTTGTTGGTGTTAGCCGGCTTAGTCTTCTCTTTTGCGCAACTTTCTTTTGTTTTCGAAATTGTAAGAGAAATACTGTGTGAGACCTTTTCTCTGGTTAATTCAATCTTTAACCTGGCCATTCTAAATTATTTCCAAAATTCTTTCTCCTGTTTATGCATCTGGTGATGCGGTAGTCGGTGGGGATGGGAGAGAACCTGGTGATTCAGGGTTGGAACTTGCTTGGTCTCGCTCGTCCGCCCCTGTCACAATTGCCGGTCTCACATTCTTCGGCCACCGTCTGTTTGTGTGTGCAAGGAGAACGAGTTTTATGTTCGCGAGTGTGCGTACGCATGATTTGTCGTTCGGATGCGTGGTTGGAGATTTGTGTTATTTCGAAATGTGTTTATAAAATGTGACAATTATGCCATTGAATTATTATTTGCAAATGTGGTGGCAGGTATAAAGCGATGGTCGCTGTGTTGGTTATTTCCTAAGAAAGGTGAATGTTAAATGTGAGTGAGAGAAGGGTGAAGATAATTCATATTTGTTTTATAACCTGTTGATTTAGTGCAGTCTTTTACCTGCATCGTGTGGGAAGACCCTAGTGAACATTTCTGATTCGATGGGTTGACTGTGTGCGTTTAGTAGACTTCCCCTCGCCCACCATGCGAGTGGCTGTTAAGATTTGACAGCATGGGTCAGACTGTACTGACGGCGGGGTTCCAGTACCCTTCTTCCTTCCTCCTTCCTTCTTCCTTCCCTCCCTTTCTCCTCTCCTCCCAGCTACGTTCCCCCCCCCCCCCCCTTTCGGGGGCTTCACCCGGAGTACGGACTGGATGGTGCTACGTGCTGGTTGAGGCCACGCTCTGGCTGAGACCACGGACTGGATGGTGCCACGTGCTGGTTGAGGCCACGCTCTGGCTGAGACCACGGACTGGATGGTGCCACGTGCTGGTTGAGGCCACACTCTGGCTGGGACCGCGGACTGGATGGTGCCACGCGCTGGTCGAGGCCACGCCCTGGTCGGGACCGTGGACTGGTAGAGGAGCCCGCCGTCTTGACTGGCCGGCCCTGACCCCCGTCCAGGACCTCCAGTAACAGCGCCACGTTCCCCCCCCCCCCCCCTCCGGGACACGCTCTTCACTGCCTGCTTGTGAGTCGAGGGTGTCGGCTTTGAGCGACTCCCTGCGAGAACCGACCCGGTTCGGAGCACCTAGTGCGACAGGGTGCTCCCAGTAGGCCTGCCAGAGGCAGGGGTGTGGACGCACGCCAGGGTGTTAGGAGGGATCGATGCTAAAAATGTTTCTTTATAATTGTGTATATGTTACATGTGCTGGAATGCTGTAATTGTGATTGTGTACGTCGTATGGTGAAATGTTTATTTATAATCGTGCATGTTGTGGGTGTTGGAGTGCTTGATTGTGATTGTGCATGTTGTGTGCGTTGGAATGCTTGATTGTGATCGTGCATGGTGTGTGTGTTGGAATGTTTATTTTGCTGGTGTGAATAAATGGGGTGTTGTATCGTAATCTTTCTTGTGTGGGCTCTTGCGAGGCGTGTGAGGTCAGTCACTCCCTTCACTCCCACTTAGACCGATCCTGTCAGGGCAGACCTCCAGGGGTCAGTCGTGACAATTGTGGGGGCTCGTCCGGGATGTGAAGGGCTCTGGCTGTCTCTCTCGTTTCGCGGAGTACCTTTTAGTTTTGTCTGTTTGTCGTGTTTGTTCGTGGGTGGTTGGCTGGGTGACTCTAGAGTGAAGGGAGTCTTTTTGGTGGCCTGAGGGAACATCCGGTTGACTCGGGAGTCGAGGTGAGACCGAGGGGAGTCGACCGCGTCCAGACCTCCTTCCGCCGGGTACCTCACGCAGGTACGGCCGTAAGTCTTGCCTTTCTGTTGCCGCTCAGTTTTCCATTCCTGTTTTGTATTTAGCCAGTTCTTGTTTTTTTTTTCTCTACCGGGTTATTGAGTACAGGGGGTTGTATCGGACGTTAGTGTCCCTTTGGTTTTTTTCTCTCTCCGGATTCCGTCTGCCAGTTTTTTTTTTTGTTTTTTTTTCCGGCCAGCCCCACCGCACTGTTGCTCGTGCTGTGGAGCGCGGTGTTGCCAGAGTGGGGGCAGCCGGACATAGTTTTTGTTTTGTTTTTTTTTTCGGTGAGCCCCACCGCACTGTTGCTCATGCTGTAGAGCGCGGTGTTGCCAGAGTGGGAGCAGCCGGAACTTGTCCGCACACACGCACACACACACATACACACATATACACACGCCCCTAAAATATTTTTTTTTTTTTCTAGTGGAATTGTCTTTCCCCTGTATTTGAAAACCGTAGGAGATAGTTGTCATGGTGACGTCCGGCGCTGGTGGTATGGCGACGCGTGCGTCGAAGAAGAAGGGTATTCAAAATGTTACTGTAGTCCCTACTATTAGTACCAGTACTTCGACTACGGTAACTTCTACTTATTCCAGTGCTGTAGCAGGTAGTCCAGTGGGTACTTTTACTACCTCTTCGCTGGGGGGTCTTCCTGTCGAGACCCCGACTGGCACTTCCGCTCGGAAGCGCCAGAGCATAGCGAAGCAATTATGGGCTTCTGTTGGGTCGCAGAGACCGAAACCTTCTCCTCTCCAGGCTTCCCCTTGTAAGGAGCATGCCCCAGAGGACTTTCCTTATGGGAAGGTCGAGACCCAAGGGACGGGTCAGACGGGTCATCCTCCCGTGTCGGGAGTGGTGAACCCCGCCCAGGACATCACTTCCGTCCTGATGTTTCTGGAGCGGCTACGTAGGAAGAGGCTATGCTGCGCAGAGAAGAGGCTGCCCGACAGGAGGCCCTTCGTAAGGAAGAGGCTGCCCGACAGGAGGCTCAGCGTAGGGAAGAGTTGGATAGGATAGAGGCTCTGCGCAGGGAGGAGGCTGCCAGACAGGAGGATCAGCGTAGGGAAGAGGCCGCTCAGCGTAGGGAAGAGGCTGCCAGACAGGAGGATCAGTGTAGGGGAAGAGGCTGCCCTCCGTAGGGAAGAACTAGACAGGATGGAGGCTCTGCGTAGGGAGGAGATGGAGCAACTTCTTTCGCGGGCTCCCGCATCTGTAAATCAGGGGGTTAATCACCAGGCAGGTGATAGAGTTAGAGGCCCAAAGTTAAAGCTTCCAGAGTTCAGACCTAGTGAGGACATTGATATGTTCCTAGAGCATTTTGACAAGGTTGCTGGTTCATACCAATTGTCTGAGGAACAAAAGGCTATGCACCTTTTTCTGGGTTATCTGGTGCTGCAAGGGAGTGTGTGCTCACTCTAAACGAAGGTGCGTCTTATGCAGACATGCAGTTGGCTCTGCGTAAGCGTTTCCACCTTACCCCAGAGACGTACAGGAGGAAGTTCAGTCCATGAAGAAGAATAACGACGAGACCTTCGTGCAGTTTGGTGATAGCTGCGCAAAACGCTAGGGTATTGGCGTCAGTTGGCCAAGTTGGAGCTGGAGGATCTGATCCTCATTGAACAGCTCACCAACACTGTGTCCCCAGAGTTGAGGATCCGATGGGCGAGACAGCACCTCAGGATTTCGCGGCTGCGATTCACACCGCTGAGGTGTTTGCTGAAGCTCGCAGGGCTTATGGGCATCGCCCAGATACGGAGAGGAAGCCCTCCACAGGATTTAGTGGCGGTAAGGCGCCGACAACTGCTAGCGGGTGAACAAGGCAGGCAGTTCATCGGGATTTCAGCGCCCCGACTGTGTTTTCTTTGTGGTCGTCCTGGCCATATTAGAAAGATTGTCCTAAAGCCGCCGCAGTCATGGGGCTAGTCCTTTCCAGCATCCTCGTGCCTCGGCTAACGTGGGTTCCATCCCCGCTTCCGGTGGTACCAAGTGCCCGGTGTTTCTTTCTGTTGTTGGTTCTTCCTTGGTCGACACCATCAGGGATTCGGGAGCATCAACGATCTTTGTGGATAACGATTTGGTTTCCCCTGAGGCTCGGCGAGGCGCCAGTTATGATGTGTGCGGTTGGAGGCTGGTTTCACCTCCACCCGTCCTTCTGTACTCATTCCGATCTCCACCCCAGAGAACAGGAAAAGGCCGACTCTAGCCACTTTCAGTTTTCAGTTTTTCCGCGTTTTTCTGATCATTATCAATAACATCATTTTCGCGCAGACAGTCATTTTCAATACTATCATTTTTGCAGAGACAGTCACCAAACTAAATCTTGGCTGAGACACTGTGCGAACACCCCTAATTAGAGGGCTTGGGTTTGTGGCAGGCAGTACCCTGGACGGATCCTATGACCTGTAATTATGGCGCCATAAGGTAGGGCTGGCGTCACCTGGCCGTGTGGCGAATTCCCGCCCTGGGTAAAACGGATATAGACATGTTTCTTACATTCACCTATCATAAGTCAAGATTTAATCATGTGATAGTTAAAAAGACGTCACATCCGCCCAGCACTTAGTGTTGTTGACAACGGGCCTTAAGTTATCTCGTCATTTGGTGTTGTGGTGCTGTGGTGAACGGACGTGTTTCAGTGATAGAGTGTTTTGCTGGTAAAGATTTTGCTTAAACGAAATATTATCTATGTCTTAAGACAGCATTTCCTCAGAATTAGAGAGAGAAATTCGGGAATCGCAAGTTGCTCATCAAAATCTATTAGATTTCTCAACACAGCCATCAACTTTAATTCTACCTGACATGGATCAAGCTCAAAATCTTCCATTACCACCGCCAACACCAACGAATTGTGGACAGAGGAAGAAATGCTCATTTTGCAAGAGAATCAAGACTACTTTAAAAAAATGACAGAAATAATTGAAAAGATTAAAAGGGAAGGACCGCAGGATTTGCCAAAGAAGCCTAAAAGAAAGCTTGAGCAATTGTTAAAAGAAAAGAAAGGAGACAAAAAAAGGAGAACAGATCTTTCAACGCCACAAGAATTACATGACTATCTTATGGCAAATCAGGCTGACATTCAATCAGCTATTTCCAGAGAAGCTTTTACTGATCAGATATTTTCCAAAATAGCAAATGAAGCTGAAATTGTAGAAAGACTACAAAAAGGGATGAGAAATTTGAGGAGGCAAGATGCACAGTCCTTGTTAATTTACATTCAGTTTGGTAACTTCTTGATTTTGTGTAAACAATGGCAGGAAAATGAAAGGAAAAAAGGAGAATGAAGGAAACATGGGCTGTTTGGTTGAAAGAAAAAACCGGGTATTCTGATGTTCACGCACGAAAATTACGTGCCGTTGCGAGCGTTCTTTATGGATACCCAGGGTTTAATGTTGTAGGCCTTCCCTTTCGTTTTATTTTTGGCAAGCTAAATGAAATCAAAGCCATGCTGCAAGTGCCAGAATTTGCGCAGGTCTGGAAACAAGATCCATGCATACCAAGCGAGCTCCAACAGTCCCAGTAAATAGAACCGTTCATGCGTGACGGCTGGATAGAATCGATATGCACATAGTATAGACCTGGCAAGTTCAGACGTCAGTTACTAAAAATACGACCGTTCACGCGTGAACGCTAGCCTGCCTGCCTGCCTGGAGAGAATCGATATGCACTTAGTATAGACCTGGCTTATGCATAACCGCTATTTTTAGACCCACGTCATACGTTTGTGGCGTTCACTAAGAGCATTTGGCTCAATGCCCAAGTGGGCCCTTCAAGCCCCGTTTTGGAGCGCAGCCAACAGCACAGTGCGTCTCTGATTAACAGCGTGCAGGCCTGCGCGGTGGGGTTTGGACTACTGACGATAGTATGACGGGCTTCTAAAAATAGTAACGGTTACGCGTAACCGCTTGGCAAACATTTCTCCTTTGGGTTCAGACGTCAGTTACTAAAAATACGACCGTTCACGCGTGAACGCTAGCCTGCCTGCCAACATTCTTACTCCATGTAATGACTTTTTTGCTGTTGTGGTTGCCTGCTTCTTCACCTCTACCCCGCCAACGCTCCGCCAACACCCTGCTACAAACTTTTAGGCTGCCTTTCAGGCGGCCGCCGGGTGTACTTTATACAATTGTCTTGTTTTATTCAATCAGGCTTTTGTTAAATGCACTTGGTGGCTGCTTTGAACTTGCAACAAAAGAGCCAATGCATTACAAAAACGCAAGCACTGTCTTGCACCAAGTGGTGTTACACATGACAAATAATAAAGCTCTGTGTACACCACACACACTCCCACCCCCAAGTCACCCCAAGTTCTTAATTAATTTTTTAATTAAGTTACCAAGTTTTTTAATTAAGTTACTTCAAGTTCTTAATAAGTTCTTGATTAAGTTTTTAATTAAGTTCTTGATCAAGTTCTTAATAAGTTCTTGATTAAGTCACCTCTAAGTACAACCAAGTTCGTATTCAAGTTCTTATAATTATCAAAAAAAATACAATCTATGTTTTTATCTTAAATAGCAGATGTCTCATATAGTACACACACGCCTCAAAAAACGCGTCATCGTTGAGGATGTCTTGCTCAGCGTTCTCTGCATAGATCTTAAGGAAGGTTTTACATCCGAAGCAACCGCATTGATTACAATTTGGGTCTATGGAAATGTCTTTTATAGACTCCATGTCTTTATTTATTGACACCATCATTTTATAATACGCCATGATCTATTTTTATAAAAAAATTAAAATTAAGTTCTTAAAATATTATTCCATTTGAAATGGATCAAAATGATGCTTGTTATTGGCGGTTTTGGCGTGCTGGTGTCTTTTTCTGCATTTAGTGGCTCAGATTTTTTTGATTGCTTTTGTTTTTGTTGCCATCGGTTTATATATTTTATAGCTGCAATAACTGCCCCCAACAGCAGCAATGGCGCCAAAAATGGCAACAGTTTTAAGTTCAATATTCCATGAAGACTTTGGGCCCTTGTATCACATGGAGTTTTTATAGCTGGCATTGAATCAACTTGTTCTGGCGTTGGCGGTGTTATGTTTTCATAATGCTGTAACATTAATTTTTTTGTCTGTTCCACTCTGCTAATTTTTTTCCTGCTTCAACACGCCCAGGATTTTTAATGGTCTCCACCTGGTTCAGCGTTTTCTGCTGATTTTCTAGCTTGGTTACTTTCTCCACCTGATTCAGTGTTTTCTGATTCTGCTGATTTTCCAGATCGTTCATTTTGAAGGGAAATAAAATCTATATGATAAAAGTTATTAATCCCATGATTAATGGCGATAACAATGTTCCAAATCTATAGTATAAATCACACCCTAGAGACTCTAATGACTTTGTTAAAACTGGATCTGCGTTAAATCATACGTAAGATCTGTTCAGAATCATGGAGCAAATCTACTGACTAGTTTAGTGTACAAACTAAGAACCGTTTGCCCCACACTTTTCACCATTCTAGACCCCAGCTGCGCTTCATACCTGTTATGATACTTTAAAATGTCTTGTGGCGGCATCTGTTGAATCTGTTCAATGCTGAATTCAGTTCCGAGGAACTGTTTTGTTTTTCCACACGCTGCCAAAGAATACAGCCTCTCCTTTTTGGACATAATAGCTTGGTCATCAACTTGGTCATTCATAAGTTCAGGAAGGTTTAGGCCGCCTTGTACTGTAGGAGATCATCACGTTTCATGTTTTTTAATAATTATAATTATTTTATTTTTTAAAATGAGCACCGAAAAAACTATTGCTAACCTTGTATACCATTCTGCTGTTATTGGAGGACTAAGTGTAGGATACTCAATGCTTGGTAAAAGCCTGTTAAAATAAAACCGGCAGATCTTGCAAACTAGACTTTGAGGATTCAGCAAAGCTGATTGCTATTATTGCAGCTTCATTTGCTACGAAAGATTTTCTAGTTAAGCAAGGAATAATTCCAGACAATATAAATATGTAAGAAAAAAAATACATTTATAAAAAATGGCTTCACTCGCAATAATGATAGGCGGCGCTGTGGTGAATGCGCTTGCTTTTAGCGGCAGTAATTTTGCATTTAGTAAACTGCGGGATGACAGCGAGAGAAAAAGACATAACAAAGCTATGGAGCAACTAGCAGCCGCACAAGACGCCTATGAAAGGCAGAGACTTGAGCAGTTAGATTTTATTAATGACACCCTGAAAGAACAGGGCATGCAGCTTACACATTTAAAAATGTTGACCAAGCAATAAAAGAATATTATCTAGTAACAGCAAACCAGTCCAGACATTGCCCCCACCAAAATTCAGTGACTTTTATCAACCATCAGAAAAACAAAAGATGCAAGAAATCGCGTTTATTGTCGTTGGTATGACCGTCGTGTATTTTTGTTGCACATAATATTGGCTGAATAAAAAATGAACAAAATCTATTATTCGCCCAAAGGATATTGGAAGGGCATCACAGCAATACAAAAGCTAAGCCAAGCAGCGGGAGTCAGTGAACAAACAGCAAAAGAATGGTTATCTAAACAAGCGATTTGGCAAATTTTATTTACCTGCGCCTAGGCGAATACAGAGACCACACTTTGTCAATACAACTCCAAACGACACCCATCAAATGGATCTTCTATATTTACCCTCTGATAGGATTAGACGAAAAAGATTTAAGTACGCACTCACAGTCATTGACATAGCTTCAAGATACAAAGATGCGGAACCATTAACACAAAAGAGTGCTTCTGCTGTTGCTGTTGCTATACAACTGATATATCAACGAGGCCCTTTAACTTATCCTCGCATGATTCAAGTCGATGATGGAAAAGAATTTAAAGGGCAAGTGAATCAATTATTGTTGAAACATAGAGTTACCATTAAAAGAGGCATTCCGGAGTTCACAGATCACAGGCTTTAGATCGAAAACTTTAACAAACAGTTAGCCGAAAGACTTTTCTCCTACCAGTATCACAGAGAGCTGATTGACAATTCTCGCAACACAGAATGGGTTAGAAGACTGCCCTCAGTTTTGCGCGCAATGAATAATGAAGAATTTAAAGGGCTAAAACCAGTACAAGCAATCAAAAGAAAAACAATAAAGTGCTGAAGGAGAGTCTTCATCCGGCAAACTAATTACCATTTGGATTGAAAGTAAGGTACCTTTATTTACCGGGGAAGCAGAAGGGGACACTCGCATCAGGGCAACCGATCCAGTTTGAGTGTTGATCCATATGAAATAAAAAGAATTGTAAAAATGAATCCGCCCGTGTATTATTTACGAGAAACTGACACAACAAAACAACCAGCTCCTCAAAGATCTTTTGTGAAGGAAGAACTGCAGATAATCCCGCCAGGCACCGTCCGCTTTAATTAATTTACGTAAACATATTTTGGTTTAAAATGGAAGGCCAGAAGGAAGCGCAGAACGAAACAAGAATGGTAAAGGAAGAGACCATGAAAATGATACGGGAATCATTTCATGCGTGTAATGCTATTAAGGAAACATTTTCGAGATTAATCAATGCATGCTAAATCATCCAGATCACCTACAATCCAAACCCCCAAATTGGGAAAAAGAATATCTTGAAATAATAAAAAAAATTCGAACTCGTCAAGCAAACATGAGAAAAGATTTAAATGAATTGGATGAAGCTATGATTGATCTATAAATAAAAGTTGATGAAAAATATAAAACCCCCTGTTTATGCGGTCCTCCAGTGCCCGATTGCATATGAAAACTCCGGATTAACAAACACACGTTTTGTGTTTGTTCTATCTAACGACTTCTTTGTTACAACAGTTGTGTGTGATCTTATGTAGATTAGATCGCCAGTTTTACGTTGTCATGATGAAAAGTCTTATTGCCAAACAATGCTTCTTTGTAGTTGTCATGTGATATGTTTGACTGCACACGCTGCGAGATATTCCCTTTGCTTTCTTAATGATTTTCTCCTGGCTCAAAATACTGTACATTTTTGACCTTAAACCCCACATACTCCTTGATCACCTTTCCAGATAATTCATCCTTCATCTTTCCTAAAAACCTTCTTATTAACGGATGAATGCAAAGGCGAATCTTAGGGTAATCAGATGTGTCGTACCATCCTGCATGCTCTTTAGCTACTTCGGTTTCCATGTCTTTATAGATGTCTTCAGTAGGGATATCTATAACAAAACTATCTGTATCTGTGTAAAGTACTCTGGACTCTGGATACGAGAGCTTAAAGTAGTCATAAAGAAACTCTAACATCAAAAGCTTTGATAATTCTAAAACATAAACCCAATAAATACAGGTTTGTCTAATTTGACTTTCTTTTTTTTCATCATTATGCCAAAAAGAGATCAATGAAATCTTCTAAAGTCCTGATAATTAGGTTTTGAAGTTAGCTTAATTGCTTCGTTCTCTTTGGTGACCAATCTGACATCTTTACGTTTGTGGGGATTCTCCATAGTCTTTCCAAAACAGCTGTTGTTCATCAACTTGAAAAAGTCTTTTTCTGAAGCATCTGTGGATTTGGTTCTGAGAATCAGGTTCTTCATGATGTATGGTTTCATGAACTGTTCTTGATCAAAAGCAATTATACGATGAACAGCTGTCAACTTTAAACCATGTCTTAAATAAAATTGTAGAAGTCTGTAATGACAGACATAATTTTTTTTGCCTCGAAGATTGGGCACAAGTTTAGGCGGCTCTCTAGGATCCATCTTTAGACTTTCTGCTGCTAATGGATAGTCATTATGCAGGTCATGGAGTTCCTGAGGATATTCTAAGTCAACTTCTAGAATGAAACCAACGCTGTTGATTAGGCGCCAAACTGCTCAACCACTTTAATGCCTTTTGAATATTATTCGGATCGCCGCCTGTGTACATTTTAAAGTTGCGTAAATGGAAGCGATTGCGCCATAGCCCATCCATACAGATTGTTTGCATCTAAATACATAAGATAGTTAGACCTTTTACTCGGATCATAGTCGTCTAAGTATTTGTTGTTTGCTTTACAGTAATGAGCGATGCCATACTAATTCCTCCCCGCAATCCGTTTTCAATCATCTGAAGCATTGGTAAATCTGACAATAAATCAATCTGTACTCCAGTAAACTTTAAGAAAGCGTCCCAACTCATCCCGGGTGCAGAAATATAATGCGCAGGATCTAGGCTATAATGTTTCATGCAGGTCTTTCTATAATTTTCAAAGACGTCCGCCAACAAACATACATCTGCCATTAAATAGGAGTCATGATAGTCTCCCATCGTTTTACACTCTAACTTCTGCCACGCATCTTGAGCATGTTGGTAATCGGAATCACTGATGTCCTTTCCTCTAAGACTAGAAAAGAACGCGCCTTTAGGTGGAAGTGTGTCTTCGTCAAACCTTTCCCAACTGTTCATGTACTCATAAGGATAAACGCCCTTTCTAACAAGAGTTGAGTCAAAATATTCTTCTGTTATTGGGCAGGACTTTAAGGACATAGCCAGTGCCTCTAATGAGCCCATCATGTGTTTGCATAGAGTCATAAAAAGACATGTTATTTAGATTAAAGCACATGTACTTTTCTGATGACTGTGCAATGCATGACACGCTGAAGGCATCGTCCACTGCTTGCATTATAAGGTGAGAGTCATAACCTCGCAAGTTGTGAAAGAATACAGGCAGCTTCCATGTCTTTGGATCAAACTTTAGTTGAAGATTGCATTTACTGTGCGCTGCACCTCTAAACTTCCCACTAATGTGATCATGGTCTCTTACTGTGGGGTTTACACTCTTGGGCGTTAGCTCTAAACGCAAATCCAACAATGTGTGGCTGAGTCATACTGTTGTTGGTCTTCAGGCGTCATTATGATTTCAGATAAATTCAGATTATTAGAACAGTCATTGCGCACTTGCTGCATGCGTTTTAAGAATGTTTCTGCAGCATTGGTCCTCTATATAATTCTGGCTCTGAATAAACGCCATCCGACCTAACAATAATGAAGGCAAATGAACAAATCTGATGATTATCATTAAGACTGTTTTTCGAAGTTTTTGTGGCGCTGGCCCTTCATAGGAACAATGAGTGATTCAAAGTCTGCGTAAACTACGTATGGACTTGTTTGCAGCCGTTTCCAGTTCTTAAAACTAACTTTAGATCCTGGCGGGGGCGTAGTTAGTTCTGTCTTACAGTCTACAGAACTTTTACAATGTTTTATATGTTCAAGCGCGGCTTGAGCGGTTGGAATTCTTGTTAAACATTTTCTACAGAATTCTTGTTTATGTTCATGCTTTGAAGTATGCGCTAATAATCTGCTCATTGTGCGTATCAATGTGTAATGGGGCAGCCCTGCTGGCGAAAACTTAGGAGTAAGTCCAATGACTTTTGGCTGGTTCGCCTATTTGTGGACTGTTCTTGGACACTTTAATTGGCACCAAATTTGTTTCCTCATCCCATGTGTATACATTAACAGTTATTGGTTGTTTTGTCTCTTCAACTGATCAATTTGGTCTACACTAACAGGAAAGGATATTCCATTGAAGTTAAGATCTTTGGTGTATTGCCGATAGTTAGTCACTCTCTCTGCGTGGTCGCGGACATGATGCAGCCTTGCAAGAACGCACCACATGAAACATTGTGTCTGAATTTTTTATGTTTAAAACTGCTCTCTTTAAAACCAACTCCCGAGGTAGCGGAATGTAAGCCTTGCCTACAATCGGTGCATACTTAGCCTGTTTTAATCTAATCTCTAAGACTTCGCCCTCTGACCAACCAGAGCCTCTCATTTTAGCTTCTTCAGCGGCAGCGTCAAACTGTGTAAGCAGTTCGTCTGCCCAACCGGGTGTTAAGTCATTACGAGAAGAAGTAGTCTGTTGTTTAGTTGAGACCCAGACTTCTAGATTTTCTTCATTTATTGTTACATAGTCAATTAAAACAGCTAACATTACTTTAACTGGCGGGTCTAATTGTTAGTTGCCTGGAACTTGAGAAATAGCATGAACAACACTTGCCTGTACGTTTGTTGGGTCAATGACTTCTAAATCAATATCATTCAGTGCTCTTGATAAACGCTCTCTCTTGAGCATTCCTTCAAAAAAATTCGTCTTGTCCTTCATATATCTTAGCCATGCTGTCTTTCTTTTCTAAGCCAACATATTTATTTAAATTAAAAAAAATAATACTTAATCAGAATCAATATCGACGGTCTTTTTGCGCTTAGACTCATAAACTAAGTATAAACACCTTTTGGCGTTGTTAATGTGAGCTGTTTAGAACAGAGTTTAATGTCTCGTTTACTTTTTTTAAGCATTCCTTTTTTATCTGCTCGGCGTCTGGCTGTTGAGAAAAACTTGCCTCGCCTTTCTTTAAAGATCAAACTTTTGTCTTTTGTAGTCATCAAAATCGGCCTGTAAACGATTAAATTCTTCATCCGTGATGTTTGAGTCAACAAGCGCTTTATTTATTATCAGCTTAAAGGAACTAAGTTTAGCTGTTATTAGTTGAACCATAGCTGTGTGCTTTTGGTTTAGTTTTTAATTTTTTGCCAGCCGCACTTACAGAAAAGAACACAGGCCGAGAGCAAAGACAAACCCCCCTAGAGGAAAGCTGCGGGTGCGCCTATCCCTTGCTAAAAGCCCAAACTCGGTTTGCTGCCGATGCAGAAATTTATATTTTATGCTCCAGTTTTGGGAAAATAGGGTAACAGATTAAAGGCAGCAAAAAACCCTTCTTTTTGGGTTTTTGCTGTATTTTGGAAAGGGTCCTGCTCTAGTTTTTGTTGCTTTTCCCGTAATGTTTTTTAATTAAAGGGCTTTTTTTCGGGGTTTCTAAAAACAGCAGAATTCCCTTTTCCCAATCTCTTCTTTTGGGCGCCTCGGGCTGAAAGGTATTTTTGGATAAACTGAAAGAAATGTTTTTTATAAAAAAAAAATAATTTAGTATTGTATTCTTTTAATCTGTTATTTTCAATTTTCAGCTGGCATCTATTTTTAAAAAAAAATTTCCTTTGGGTTTTAATCGGGTTTCTTCTTCTTTTTTCAATTTGAATTTTTAAATTAGTCTTTTACATTTTTTCCCCCGTTCCTTTAAAACCTGTTTTCCCCTCCTTTGGGCCCTTGGGTTAAATTTCCATAAAACCGAAATTTTGTTTTTAAAAATAACATCAATTTCTTACATTGTAAAGGGTTTATAAAATTTTTTGGGCCACAAGGTAAACTTTTGGGAAATTTCTACACCCCCCACCTCCAAACAGTTTTTTTAAATTTAAACCCAAAATGCTGATAAGGTTTAAGCCCGCTAGAAATAGTTTTGGGTTTAGGATGCCCTAAAATCGAGCTTTGTACTTTCGTTTTTTTTGGTTTAAAAAATTTTTCATTTTTCCCTCTTTGAATGGTTCTTCTTCGTAAACCAGCAAAAAAATCCCTTTTGGGCGACCCTTGCGGGGGCACAAAACCAAAAATTCCTTTAAAATGGGTCTGCCCTGTTTTTGGGAATTTTTTGTATGATGAATAAACTTTTTGTAATATATTGCTAATTTTGACTGATATTGTTGCTCAATCACCCCTTGCAAAATTTGGGGTTTTGTTTAAAAACGTCAAACTCAAAACGAGATGCCAAAAATGCTGTACTTTGCTTCGGGTCTGATGATTTGCTAACCCTTTTGGATTCATTAAAATTTTATTTTCATTTTAAACAATTGTCTTTTAATGCCCCTTGAAATTGGGCGCATGGGGCTTTAAACAACTCAAAATCAAAGGGAAAGGAAAAGCGTTTTCCAAAACGAAAAATTTTACAGCCCCCATACTTTTTCCCGTCTTTAGTATCTGCGGCCCTTTTTCTTTTTTTTAGTGCTTTTCATTTTCTTTTCCCTTGAAACGCAAAGTCACCCCTTTCCCGTCCCGGTTAGCCTTTTAAAAATCAAAAAATGGGGTTAAAAATTTCTGTTGGAAAAAGAAAATATTTCGGGCCCCCAATTTTTATAGAAATTTTTTAAGTTGCCCGTCCCAGATTCTGTACAACTGCCCTTTGTTTGGGTTGTTGTTGAAGCGAGCCCCCTTTTTTGAAAAAAAGGGAGGCAGGGGGCCTGGCAAATCACGTCATTTGCCCCTAGGTTTTGGAAAATTTGACAGAAAGAATTTGTCTGCATCAATAGTAGATGGTTTTATTTGGAACAGTAATAGCCGGGTTTTTTCCCCTTTTCACCCCAAAAGGGGTTCTTTCAGTTTTCTATGGGGGGCAAAAATTTCGAGCCATGGGCTTGTGACTTTTTTTATAAAGCAAAAAAAAAAAATTTAAAATTAATTATTTAAAACCTGGGGGGGCCTTTGAAAGGAAAGAAAAATTTAAAGTTTTTAAATTTTGGAGAGGGGTTTGAAAAAAAATGACCCCCTTTGACCGCATCGCTCAGCGCCTCAAGGGCGGCGGGGAATTTAAACAAAAAGGGGGGTGGGGACCCTTTTTACAAAATTTTTAGGTCAAGAACCTCCCCAAATTTTTAAGCCCCAAATGTTTTTGAATTAGAAAGGGTTCATTTGTTTGAAAGGGGGCGATCAAGGGAATTGTTCGGTTTAAAAACCCTTAAAACCAACCCATCAAATTTTTTTACCCAAAGGGGGAGTACAATTTTTACAAAGACTTTTTTAAAAGATCAAAATCCCCTTTGGCATTGCTAAAACCAAAATTTTAGGATAGGGAGGCATTTTTAAAACTTAAAAAACCCCACTAAAGAACCCCCAACAGCAAACCCAAAATACAAAACAGGGAACTTAAAAAATTTAAAATAAAAATCGAAAATAAAATAATAAATGAAATAGAAAAAAAACCATTTTTTTTCAGAAGAAAAAAAGGGTTTAAAGATATACAGGGGACCCCCCGGGAAACCCATGCAAAAATCACCCTTGCATGCTTTGAGAAGATCAGAGGGGGAATTTAAACCCAAAAAATTTAGAAAAACTAGGTAAAATGATGAGCAAATAAAAAAGAAAAAGAAAAACTCGTTGGGGGCTGATGACCCCCCAAATTTTGGGCATGATTTTAAAAAGAAAGAAAAACCCCAAAGACTAAAAGATCTTGAAAAAAGAAAAGATCAGAAAAGACAAAAAGGGCAAAAATAACCGAGCCCTTTTAACAAACCCAAAAGGAATAGAAAAGAAAAAAACTAAAAAAAAATTTTTAAAAGAAGACGAAACCGCTAGCAGAAGGGAAAAACGAACACGTTTGGGAGAGAAAGGGGCCCACATTAGCAAGCGTTATAACACCCTTGGGATTTGCAAAAAGGGACAGGGTTGATGGCTATTACGGGAAAGGTGGGGGAAAGGGCAAATTTCCCAGTGCCTCCACCCCCCCATGCCTCCCCCCTGAAAAATTCAGGGGAAAAAAAACAGCTGATCACTTTGGGGTTTTTTAAAAAAAAAATTAGCTGGAAAATTTATGGGACTTTTTTACCTAGTATATTAGGAGGTATTGTCAGTGGCTTTTGTCTACTGCAAGCAAAGTATTTTGGCTTTATGGCCGAGCCCCTTTTGGACATTAGTTCTTGTAATATTTGGGGTTTTACAAATTTAAAAGAAAAAGACCAAAAAAACCTAGGCCAGTTAATCCAAGAAAAAGCGCGGGTTTTTTTCATATTCATGGCATCGCGAACAGAGTCTGCGAGCTTTGCTGAGCTTAAATTTGGCCTTTGGGCTTTGGACTTGGGGGTTTTAAATAATTTAAATTCTTGGGTGTTTTTTTTATTGTTTGTAATATTACGGCTCAAAATTTATGTTTTTTTCCCCCCAACCCTTCTTTTTCATTGTGCTATAAAATTTCATTTTTATATTTTTATTATTGTACCTATCTGGGTCTAAAGGCCCAAAAGGCAGCATGTAAAAACCCAGTGCCAACAGCAAAGTCTACTTTCGATCTTGCGAATTGAAAACCCTTTTGGGTACCTTTGAATACTTAAAGGGAAATTTAAAATGTAGAATTAATGGCACCTTAAATTTGCAAAAGTATTGTTTTTTTGCGAAAAAGCCAGTAGAAGGTCGGGTTATGCCGATCTTCCTGTGTTTGCAAACCCCTAGCAAACACCAAACGTAAGTACGAATAGAGCCCCGTTTTTTTTTTGTTCAAATTCCCGCCCTAGTTAGGCCCTTTAGAAGGGGTCTAAGATAAATGTTGCCCATGCTGTTTTATGCTTTTGCTGAAAGGGCCCCAGGTCAACATTTTGGGGCCAAAAAAAGAAGTTTTAAAAAGGAGGATCCCCGTCATGGGTTATATTTTTCTGTGGGGGCCCCCGAAAAAAAAAAGGCCCGCCTAGGCCATGATTTTTTGACCCCAACTTTTGTCAAAAGCCTGTCTTGATTTTTAATATTAAAATTCGTTACAGATTTTCCCCAAAACCCCTTTTTCATGTCTATTCTTTTCTAAGTGGTTTAAAACGGTTTGTCATTTGGTAAGGGAGTTTTCAGTTAGCCCAAAATACCCTGAAGGTGAAATTTAAAAATTGAAATCGGTACACTGACCTCACCAAAGGATCATGGTTTTTTAAAATGATCACTACACATTTCCACACCCTTTTGATGCGAAAAACCCACAGCAAATTTTAAAACCTGGTTCTGAATAAAACGGGCATGGGTGACTAAACCACGCTTTTTTGGATGTGGTCTTTTTTTAAAAGGGGGGGTTTTAAAAATACTCTTCAATGGAGACTCCCCTTTTTATAAAAAGGGGCAGTCGGGGTCACAGCAATTTTCAAAGTATCGGGTTGTTTATATTTTTTAAAATTGTAGGGGCCCCCCAAACAGAATTTTTTTGCACCAGTATTTTTTGAATGCACCATTTTTAATTTTTTTTTAAAAAAATGTTTGTAACAATAACAACCCCAAAACCGCCCTTCGTTTTTAAACAATTTCTATTTTAACGAATGCGGGGCCAAAAAGGTCGCACTCCTGAAATATTTACAAAATCGTTTGGGTTTTTAAAATAACTGAATCCAAAAAAATTTAAAGCAGTTCTAAAAATTTAAAAAAAAAGGGAAAAGGGAGTTAGCCGGTTAAAACCCTACCCCATGGTTATTACGGGTTTTGTTCGCAAAAGAAGCAATGGGGTAATTTTTGGGAATTTCTTTTCAAATTAAAAATGCAAATCTAAAAAAAAAATGTTAACATTCAAACCTGAAGAAGAATGCACATTACCTTTTTTTTGTAGAGCTAGCTAAAATGTTTGGCCCTTTGGGGAAAGACAATTTTAGATTTGAGTTGGGGCCAGAAAAAAAACACTTTTGAGGGGGGAAAAACCCCCTCATTTTCATTACATTTATTAAATCTTTTCATTTGGACGAACTAAGCAAATGGGTTTAAAAAAATTATAAGTGGAAGGCCTAAAATGTTTTTTAAAAGCTCCCTTTCCCTCAGGGTAAGCTGCATATTCGATTATGAAATTTAAAAATTTCCCCCAAAAATTTCAGTTTAAAAAATTAGTTTGTGGGGGGGTTTGGGGTCATTTAAATAAAACCCAAAAAAACAGGGGAAAATTGTAAAAAAGTGATAACCTGCACATTGTTTTGGGAATAAAATAATAAACTGTACTAAAACATGTCGCGTGGGCCAAAAAAATAAACCCGGAGTTAAATTACGCCTGTAAGGTGTATTAAAAATTTAGAATTAAAAAACCTTGCAGAAAGTTGCGGACTTTGAAAAAGAATGGGAGATAGGCCGTTTTTTTGGGTTTTTTTTAGTACATAAAAAGGTGATTATAAAAGCAAAGAGGTTGGGGGCCCCCAAAAAATTTTCCTTTAAAATAGAAAAGCTGCGGGGAATTAGAGGGAAAATAATGTTGGAGTATGAATATTTTTTTATTCGAAAACCCACCTCAATGGCAATTGGAACCATATTTAGAATGGGAAATAAAATTTTAAATTTATAACCCCCCCTTTCATTTTTTTGGTCAAAAAAGTTTTAAAAAAGCATTTAACTCTGGCCCTTTCATGTAAATCTTATGCCCCCCCGAAATAGGGCCCGGGAAAAAATTGAAATAACACCGTATGAGAAAAAACAGTACAAACCTCCCCAGAAAAGAAACAGTTGTAAAAGGGGGCTTTTTAAAAAAAATTACATTCCCTTTTCCCCAAAAAGAAAATTTGATGATGCGTTCACAATGATATTTTGGAAAAATTTCTGTTTAAAAGTTTAGGCGAGGGGAAAGGGGGGTGTGGGGTCAGTGGGCGTCCCCCTTTAAAAAGGGAAAACTAATTATTTTGGAAAATTAGACCCTTGAAAAAATTAAATTTTCCCTCGTCCCTTCTTAAAAATTTGGGGAGGTTTTTTAAGGTTTTTAAAAAACAAAACAACAAAATCTTATTAGTTAAAAAGAAAAAAATTTTTACAGAACTGAAAATTTGGGTTAAATTTTTTACATTTAGACCTTATTGGATTTTTTTAACTGAAAAAAATTTTAACAGAGAGCATTTAAAAACAATAACTGGGTTAGATTAAATTCTGGGTTTTAAAATATGGAAACAGTTAAAACTTTTTTGACAAAAAACCCTCATTTTTCATTAATTTTTGGACAAAATGGTTTGGGGGAAAAACAATATTTATCCTTTTAACCCGTTACCCAAAAAGTTTAAACGTTATAATTTTTTAAACATATTGGGGGTTTTTGTCCAAAAACTTAAATGGAACAAAGCATATCATAAAAGGGGTTGGGGTTTTTATGGACAAGGGTGATGACAATATTTAGTTAATCCTTTGCAATAAACTGGTGAGTGTTTAGAACAGTTTTATGACTGTTTTAAGGAACCCCAGACCCCTATTTTTTTTTTTAGATGACTGTTTAGCAGAAAGAGACTAGTTTAAAAAGAAAAAACACTTTGTCGAAACTAGCTTTCCGCGGAAGGGGCAGCTGGAAAAAAAGTGGTGGATTTTATGCCCGAAATATAACTCGGGTTTTAAAAACTTTAGGGGAACAGTTAAAACCCCCCCCCCCCCCCCTTGGGGGTTGTTTTAAATTTTACATGAAAGACAGAGGGCTCATTTTGGAAAAAGTTTGCGCGAAAAAAGATGTTATGAAAATTTACCGGGAAAAACAAAAAGGATTTAAAAAAAAAACTAAAATTTTGGGAAAAATTTTTGTAAATTTGTATTAAAAAAGGAAACCCCCCCACAGTATGGTTTTTTTTTTTAATTTAAACGTTTTTTTTGGTTATTGGGGTCTTACTTGTCCGAGAAAAGTTTAAATGCGCTTGCGTGTGTTGTGTGGGGTGGTTTGCCCGGGCCCCCCTGTCCCGGGCCCGTTTTGTCTCTTCTCTGTCTCTCTCTTCTCTGTCTGTCTGCCGGGGTTTCTCTCTCCTCTTTTCCGCCACAGGGAAAAAGGGGGCTTTTTTGGCCACTTTCGCCCAAAAAATCGGGGAGGGTGAAGTGGCTTAGAGTCGGGGCCTTTTTCCCGTTCTCTACCCCCTACTTCTGTGGCGAAATAGGGGCCATGCGGTGGAAAACGGCCTTTTGATTCCCCTTTTTATAGGGAAAAAACCATTTAACCCTTTGCAAAACGGACGCAGTCCCGTCCGTGTCTACGGGCCTCCCCTACAGGCGTTGTGGGGGTCACCACACGCGCCAAAACTAAGAAGCAGGGGAAAAGGGAAATTTCGTTTCCCCTCTTCAGCCGACCTGATAGGGTTTTTCAAGGGGCCCATTCCCCGCTTCCCTCGTTTCCTCTTCAGGCCAGGGACTTGGATGTCCCCAAAGCCCGCGACAACTCGTAGAAACGTCCGCTCATTTTTGCCCACACGCCAAGGTGAGCTTCAAAAATCCAAAGGGGATCCCTCTTTAGGGTTTTCACTCAGGCAGATTTGGGTGGCCCAAACACTTTTTGTTCCCCAAAGCTTTAGAGAGTTGTTTTCCGGCAAAGGGCCCCCGATTCCCCCATGGCGGTTTATATGGGGTTTGAAGGGGGACTCCCCGAGCGAGTAAGACAGGGGGCCCTTTTTCTTGGGCCCGGGATGAACTCACAGGTTAGGCATTTCTGGCCCCAGTTGCCCTGTCTCCCAACCCACAACGCCCAAGGGTTCCCTTGAAGCGTGTTTCCCCCTTGGGGCAGTGCCAAAGGGGTTGGGGGGGGGGCATTCAGCAAAAGGGTTTGGGGGGGGACTGGTGGGACCCCTTAATTTCCCCCTCCCATCGCGGGCACCCTCCCCTTCGGTGGTGGTTTGGAAACTTCGAGTCGAACCCAGAGGCTGCCCGCTTTTGGGCTATCGATTTCCCCACTGGGGTTTCTGAATCTCTAAAGGGAGTTTGGACGCGCACTGGGGGTGCCCAAAAAAAAGTAAAGGCCGGAAATTTGGGACTGGAGAGCCGGGTCATCATCCTCTCCGTGCCTGGACCGGAACCGGCCAGTCCCGTTTGGGGCGGGCTCATGAGTTAGGGGGTGGAACTCCAGAGTCAAAATTTTTACCATTTCAAGGGTTCCTGTAATACGGGGTGCTGACTATCTTGCCGAGCTCCGTAGTCAGGGACAATTTGGGGAAAAATTTTGGGCAGGGGGACACTTCCCCTTTAACCCGGGTTATTTTCCCCTTTTGGGGGCGGGATCAGGTGTTTTGGGCAGTTTTCACTTCAGTGATGTTAAGGGAGTGAAACACCAAAGGTTTTGGATTTTTTCTTTCATGGTTGGAAGGTTTGGTTAGTTTTTGATAAATGTAGAAATTTTGTAATTTTTTTGTTTATTCCATGTGGAAGTTTTTTTGGATTTGTTGTTCTCTGTCGGTCACAGAGAAATTGGGTTCGGGGGCCCGGGTTTTTGGGGAATTTGCACATCGTCAAGGTTTTTAAAGGAGCACTGTACTCAGAGAAACATTGCTTTTAGAAGGGGGGGTTTTTCACGAGTTTGGCTCGAGGCCCACGACGTTTTTACCCAAAATGGGGGGGGCGGAATTATTTTTTTTTTGTTTTTTTTTTTTTTTTTTAAAACCCGGTTTTGGGGTTTTTGTCCTGTCCGTCCCCTTTTTTTTGGGTTGTGGGGGCGGTTTTCAAACCCTTGGGGGAGTTTTAGCTCAAATTCGGGTTTTTTTTCTTCTTTTCTAATTCCACTACCCCTGCAATTTAACCCGTGGTTTACGGGTGGCGGGAAATTTTTCTCGAACTTTCTGTCTATCGGGCCCCCCGCCTGTCTTTTTTAACCCGTCACAAAAGGGGCTTCGTTTTTTTTAGTTTGAAAATAGCTTTACTCTGTGGAAGCAGCATGGCAAGGGTTGGGGGCCATTTTCGAGGGGGGTTAGCTCTTCATCGAGCGGAAGATGTCCCCTGGGAGCGCTTTTCCCCCAGTCTTGGTTTTTTTAAAAGTATCATCGAAGTACGTCCAGTTTCTTTAATTCCTGCAGTCCCGGCCCTTTGGAGAGGGGGCACACTTTTTTCTGTTTTTCCGCATCTTCGCCTCTGTCCTCTCGACTGGACAGAGGGTAGAGAGAGTCGTTTGACCCGCCTCTCTGGGTCACCCACGGGTAGCTGGTAAGCATCAGTTTCGTGGTTTGTTTGTTTTGGTTTGTTGGTGTTAGCCGGCTTAGTCTTCTCTTTTGCGCAACTTTCTTTTGTTTTCGAAATTGTAAGAGAAATACTGTGTGAGACCTTTTCTCTGGTTAATTCAATCTTTAACCTGGCCATTCTAAATTATTTCCAAAATTCTTTCTCCTGTTTATGCATCTGGTGATGCGGTAGTCGGTGGGGATGGGAGAGAACCTGGTGATTCAGGGTTGGAACTTGCTTGGTCTCGCTCGTCCGCCCCTGTCACAATTGCCGGTCTCACATTCTTCGGCCACCGTCTGTTTGTGTGTGCAAGGAGAACGAGTTTTATGTTCGCGAGTGTGCGTACGCATGATTTGTCGTTCGGATGCGTGGTTGGAGATTTGTGTTATTTCGAAATGTGTTTATAAAATGTGACAATTATGCCATTGAATTATTATTTGCAAATGTGGTGG
Organism: Conus ventricosus; assembly: GCA_018398815.1. Lineage (NCBI taxonomy): Eukaryota > Metazoa > Mollusca > Gastropoda > Neogastropoda > Conidae > Conus > Conus ventricosus. The sequence continues at coordinate 958 of JAFLJL010001891.1, read as the reverse complement.
CAGGTATAAAGCGATGGTCGCTGTGTTGGTTATTTCCTAAGAAAGGTGAATGTTAAATGTGAGTGAGAGAAGGGTGAAGATAATTCATATTTGTTTTATAACCTGTTGATTTAGTGCAGTCTTTTACCTGCATCGTGTGGAAGACCCTAGTGAACATTTCTGATTCGATGGGTTGACTGTGTGCGTTTAGTAGACTTCCCCTCGCCCACCATGCGAGTGGCTGTTAAGATTTGACAGCATGGGTCAGACTGTACTGACGGCGGGTTCCAGTACCCTTCTTCCTTCCTCCTTCCTTCTTCCTTCCCTCCCTTTCTCCTCTCCTCCCAGCTACGTTTCCCCCCCCCCCCCCCCCCCCCCCCCCCCCCCTTTCGGGGGCTTCACCCGGAGTACGGACTGGATGGTGCCACGTGCTGGTTGAGGCCACGCTCTGGCTGAGACCACGGACTGGATGGTGCCACGTGCTGGTTGAGGCCACGCTCTGGCTGAGACCACGGACTGGATGGTGCCACGTGCTGGTTGAGGCCACACTCTGGCTGGGACCGCGGACTGGATGGTGCCACGCGCTGGTCGAGGCCACGCCCTGGTCGGGACCGTGGACTGGTAGAGGAGCCCGCCGTCTTGACTGGCCGGCCCTGACCCCCGTCCAGGACCTCCAGTAACAGCGCCACGTTTCCCCCCCCCCCCCCCCCCTCCGGGACACGCTCTTCACTGCCTGCTTGTGAGTCGAGGGTGTCGGCTTTGAGCGACTCCCTGCGAGAACCGACCCGGTTCGGAGCACCTAGTGCGACAGGGTGCTCCCAGTAGGCCTGCCAGAGGCAGGGTGTGGACGCACGCCAGGTGTTAGAGGTCGATGCTAAAAATGTTTCTTTATAATTTGTGTATATGTTTACATGTGCTGGAATGCTGTAATTGTGATTGTGTACGTCGTATGGTGAAATGTTTATTTATAATGCGTGCA
>JAFLJL010001890.1:0-15466 GCA_018398815.1 Conus ventricosus | reverse complement strand
CAATATGTGGTGTATAGAAAGGAGGTTTGGGGCTGTGGGCAATATGTGGTGTCCATAAGGAGGGTTTGGGGCTGTGGGCAATATGTGGTTTACCAAAGGAGGTTTGGGGCTGTGGGCAATATGTGGTGTATAGAAAGGGGGGTTTTGGGGCTGTGGGGCAATATGTGGTTATAGAAAGGAGGGTTTGGGCTGGGGGCATATGTGGTGTCAAATAAGGAGGGTTTGGGGCTGTGGGCAATATGTGGTTTAGAAAGGAAGGTTGGGCTGTGGGCAATATGTGGTGTAAAAAGGAGGCTTTGGGGCTGTGGGCAATATGGGGTTTCAAAAGGAGGCTTTGGGGCTGTGTGCAATATGTTGTGTTAGAAAGGAGGGTTTGGGGCTGTGGCAATATGTGGTGTATAGAAAGGAGGGTTTGGGGCTGTGGGCAATATGTGGTGTCCATAAGGAGGGTTTGGGCTGTGGGCAATATGTGGTGTCAGAAGGAGGGTTTGGGGCTGGGGTGCAATATGTGGTGTTCATAAGGAGGGTTTGGGGCTGTGGGCAATATGTGGTGTATAAAAGGAGGGTTTGGGGCGGGGTGGGCAAATTGTGGTGTTGAACGGAGGGTTTGGGGCTGTGGGCAATATGTGGTTAGTCATAAGGGGTTTAGGGCTGTAGAATATGTGGTATAGAAAAGGAGGTTTGGGGCTGTGGGCAATATGTGGTGTATAGAAAGGAGGGTTTGGGGCTGTGGGCAATATTGGTGTCCAAAAGGGGGGTTTGGGCTGTGGGCAATATGTGGTGTATAGAAAGGAGGGTTTGGGGCTGTGGGCAATATGTTGGTGTATAAAAAAGGAGGGTTTGGGGCTGTGTGCAATATGTGGTGTATAGAAAGGAGGGTTTGGGGTGGGGGCAATATGTGGTGTATAGAAAGGAGGGTTTGGGGCTGTGGGCAATATGTGGTGTATAAGGAGGGTTTGGGCCTGTGGGCAATATGTGGTGTATAGAAAGGAGGGTTTAGGGTGTTGGGCAATATGTGGTGTATAGAAGGAGGGTTTGGGCTGTGGGCAATATGTGGGTATGAAAGGAGGGTTTGGGGCTGTGGGCAATATGTGGTGTCAAAGGAGGGTTTGGGGCTGTGGGCAATATTGGGTCATTAAAGGAGGGTTTGGGCTTGGGCAATATGTGGTGTCTAAGGGGCTTTGGGCTTGGGCAATATGTGGTTCCATAACGGGTTTGGGGCTGTGGGCAATATGTGGTGTCCATAAGGCAGGTTGGGGCTGTGGCAATATGTGGTTCCAAAAGCAGGGTTTAGGGCTGTGGGCAATATGTGGTGTCCATAAAGGGGTTTGGGGCTGTGGGCATATGTGGTGTCAAAGGAGGTTTGGGGCTGTGGGCAATATGTGTGTATAGAAAGGAGGGTTTGGGGCTGTGGGCAAATTGTGGTGTACTAAAGGAGGGTTTGGGGCTGTGGCAATGTGTGTCATACGAGGGTTTGGGGTGGGCAATATGGGGTGTAGAAAGTGGGTTAAGGGATGGAAGTGTGGGTTAGAAATGGGTTTAGAGGAGGGAAGTTTGGGGGTAGAATGGGTTTAGGATGAGGGATTTGGGTGTGGGAAAGAAGTTTGAAAGGGGGGCTGTGGGCAATATGTGGTGTATAGAAAGGAGGGTTTGGGGCTGTGGGCAATATGTGGTGTATAGAAAGGGGGTTTGGGGCTGTGGGCAAATGTTGGGTATAGAAAGGAGGGTTGGGGCTGTGGGCAATATGTGGTGATAGAAAGGAAGGGGGTTGGGGCATTGTGGTGTAAATGGGTTTTAGAAGGGGGTTGGGGTGTGGGCAAAATGGGGTTTAGGTAGGGGGCATTTGGGTGTAGAAGGGGGTTTTGGGTGTTGGTCAATAGTGTATAGAAGAGGATTGGGGTGTGGCCAATATGTGGTGTATAGAAAGGGGGTTTGTGTGGCTGTGGGCAATATGTGGTGTGTGGTCGTAGGGGTTGTTGTGTTTTGGCATTGTGGTGTAGGAAGGGGCCGCGGTGGTTTGGGGGTGTGGGAATTGTGTGTAGGAGGTTTGGTGCTGTGGGCATTGTGGTGTATGTAAGGGGTTTGGTGTGGGAATAGTGGTGTTAGAAAGGAGGGTTTGGGTGTGGGCAATATTGTGGTGTACTAGAAAGAGGGTTTGGGGCTGTGGGCAATTATGTGGTGAATGAGGAGGTTTGGGGCTGTGGGCAATATGTGGTGTATAGAAAGTAGGGGTTTGGGTGTGGGCTATGGGGTTTGAAGGAGGTTGGGATGAGGGATTGGGGCTGTGTGCAAATGGGGTTATAGGGGTTTGGTCGTGGGCAATTATGTGGTGTATAGAAAGGAGGGTTTGGGGCTGTGGGCAATATGTGGTTATAGAAAGGAGGGTTTGGGGCTGTGGTGCAATATGTGGTGTATAGAAAGGAGGGTTTGGGCTGTGGGCAATATGTGGGTATAGAAAGGAGGGTTTGGGGCCTATGGGGCAATATGTGGTGTATAGAAAGGAGGGTTTGGGCTGTGGGCAATATGTGGTGTATATAAGGAGGTTTGGGGGTTTGGGGCATATGGAAATGGTTGTTGGGTTTGGGGTTGGGGGTGGAAAAGGGGTTTGGGGGTGGGGAATATTGGGTTTGAAGGAGGGTTGGGGCTTGGCATTATGGGGTTTAAGGAGGTTGGGCTGTGGAAATGGTTGGGTGGTGGGCCAGGAACGTGGGAACCAGGGTTGGGTGTCGGCAATTGTGGTGTGTAGGTGTTGGGGTGTGGGCAATTTGTGTGTGTCTAGAGGGTTTGGGGGTGTGGGCAATTGTGTTGTCTGTCAGTGGTTGGGGCGTGGCGCTGCGTGTCCTAAGGAGGTTTGGGGTGTGGGCATGTTGGTGTGTAGTAGGTTTGGGGCTGTTGTGTGATGTGTGGTGTGTTTGCGGGGTTTGTGTGTGGGTGTGTGGCAATATGTGGTGTCCATAGCAGGGTTTGGGGCTGTGGGCAATATGTGGTGTCCATAGGGAGGGTTTGGGGCTGTGGGCAATATGTGGTGTCCATAAGAGGGTTTGGGGCTGTGGCAATATGTGGTTTCAAAAGCAGGGTTTGGGGCTGTGGGCAATATGTGGTGTAAGAAGGGGCTTTGGGGCTGTGGGCAATATGTGGTGTCCAAAGGAGGGTTTGGGGCTGTGGGCAATATGTGGTGTATAGAAAGGAGGGTTTGGGGCTGTGTGCAATATGTGGTGTCTAAGGAGGGTTTGGGGCCTGTGGGCAATATGTGGTGTTAAAAGGAGGGTTTGGGGCTGTGGGCAATATGTGGTGTATAGAAAGGAGGGTTTGGGGCGTGGGATGTGTTAATAATGTGGGTTTGGGACTGGGGGCAATTTGTGGGTCTGGGGTTTGTGGGCAATGGGGGTGTTGAGGAGGGTTTGGGCAGTGGGCAATATGTGGTGCATAAGGGTTTGGGCAGTGGGCAATATGTGGGTTTAAAGGAGGTTTGGGGCGTGGGCAATATGTGGTGTATAAAGGAGGGTTTGGGGCTGTGGGCAATATGTGGTGTCTAAAAGAGGTTGGGGCTGTGGGCATTATGTGGTGTCAGAAAGGAGGGTTTGGGGCTGTGGGCAATATGTGGTGTCTAAAGGAGGGTTTGGGGCTGTGGGCAATATGTGGGTGTCATAGGAGGTTTGGGGCTTGGGCAATGTGGTCAAATGAAGGTTGTGGCTGTGGCAGTGGGTCCAAGGCAGTTATGGGCTGGCAGATTTGTGGTGTTAAGAGGTTGGGTGTGGCAATATGTGGTTCGATATGGAGGCTTTGGTGTGTGGGTGTGTGGTGTCCTAGTAGGGTTTGGGCTGTGGCATATGTGGTTTCCAAGCGGTTTGGGCTGGGGTAATTGTGGTGTCTGGAGTGTTGGGCTGTGGGTATATGTGGTGTCCTAAGAGGGTTTTGGTGTGGGCAATATTGGTGTTGAAAGGGGTGTTTGGGTGTGGATTGTGTGTGTATGAAGACGTTATGTGCGTGGGCATAGGGGGTTGTGGGGCTGTGTGGGCTAGTGGGTCCATATGGGTGTAGACGGAGGTTGTGGGTGTTGAAGTATGGGTTTGGGGCTGTGGGCAATAGTGGTTATAGAAAGGAGGGTTGGGGCTGTGGCAATATGTGGGTATAAAGGGGTTTGGGGTGTGAGAACATGTGGGTTATGCCAATGGGGGTTGTGGTGTATAGAAAGGAGGGTTTGGGGTGGGGGTGGTGTATAGAAGGGGGTTTGGGTGTCTGGCAAATGGTGTTGAAGGGGTTGGGGGCTTGGGCAATATGTGGTGATAGAAAGGAGGGTTTGGGCGTGGGCAATATTGGTTAGAAAGGAGGGTTTGGGTGGGGCAAAAGGGTGTATGAAGGGGTTTGGGCTGTGGCATTTGGGGTGATGTCCCAGGAATAAGAGGAGTCTGCAGCTGTGGGAAATGTGGCCATAGTGGTTTGTGGTTTGTGGATTTGGTGTGTGTAGGAGGTGTGTGGTGTGGTAATTGTGGTTGTTGAAATGGAGTGTGGGGCTTGGGCAGTGGTGCGTTGTGTGTGTTGGGTGTGTGGAATGTGTGGGTGTCCTAAAGGTTGTGTGGTGTGTGGTGTTGTGTGTCTTGTGTGTGGTTTGTGTGGGTGTGTGTTTGTATGTGTGTTGTCCATAGAGGGTTGGGGCTGTGGGCAATATGTGGTGTCCATAGGAGGTTTGGGGCTGTGGCCAATATGTGGGTCCATATGAGGGTTTGGGGCTGTGGGCAATATGGGTGTCATAGAAAGGAGGGTTTGGGGCTGTGGGCAATATGTAGTGTATAGAAGGTGGTTTGGGGCTGTGGGCAATGTGGTGTATAGAAAGGAGGGTTTGGGGCTGTGGGAAATTTATGGTGTATAGAAAGGAGGGTTTGGGGCTGTGTGCAATATGTGGGTTCATAAAGGAGGTTTGGGCCTGTGGGCAATATGTGGTGTAAGAAAGGAGGGTTTGGGGCTGTGGGCAATATGTGTGTATAAAAGGAGGGTTTGGGCTGTGGGCAATATGGGATATAAAGGAGGGTTAGGCTGTGGGAAATTTGGGTCCATACGGAGGGTTTGGGGTTGTGGAATGGGTGTTGAAGGGGGGTTTGGGCTGTGGGAATAGGTGGTTTGGAAGGGGTTTGGGGCTGTGGGAATATATGGGGTCCTAAGGAGGCTTTGGGGCTGAGGGCAATATGTGGGTCATAAAGAGGGTTTGGGCTGTGGGCAATATGTGGTGTCAAAGACGGGTTTGGGGCTGTGGCAATATGGGTCATAAGCAGGGTTTGGGGCTTGGGGCAAAGTGGTGTGGTCCATAGCAGGGTTTGTCGGGGAATATGTGTGTCCTAAGCAGGGTTGGGTGTGGGCATTGTGGTGTCCATAAGCAGGGTTTGGGGTGTGGGAATATGTAGTGTCCATAAGTGTGTGTGTGGGCTGTGGGCAAACTGTGTTGTTGAGGGTTTGGGCTGTGCAATGTGGTGTAGAGGGGGTTTGGGGCTGTGGTCGATATGTGGTGTATTGTAGGAAGGTTTGGGCTGTGGGGTATGTGGTGTTAGAAGGGGTTTGGGGCTGTGGGCAATATGTGTGTGTCATAGTGGGTGTGTTTGGGGCTGTGGGATATGTAAGTATAGAAAGGAGGGTTTGGGGCTGTGGGCAATATTGGTGTCATGAAAGGAGGGTTTGGGGCTGTGGCAATATGTGGTGTATTAGAAAGAGGGTTTGGGGCTGTGGGCAATATTGGTGTATAGAAAGGAGGGTTTGGGGCTGGGGCAATATGGGTGCATAGGGTTGGAAAGGAGGGATTTGGGGTGTATAGAAAAGGGTTGGGGCTGTGGCAATATGGGTGGTATAGAAAGGCGGTTTGGGGCTGTGGGCAAATGGGGGTTGAGGGGGTTTGGGGACGGGTTCCAATATGTGGTGATCGCCCGTAAGGAGGGTTGTGGGCTGGTGGGATGTGGTGTTAGAGTGGGGTTTGGGTGTGTGGGTGAGTTGTGGTGTTTGCTGTTGAGGTTTGTGGTGGGCAATCAGCTGGGTTTGCAGAGGGTTTGGTGTGTGTGGTATTGTGGTGGTGTAGTGTGTGTGTGTGGTGTGTGGGATGTGTGGTGTTGTATGTGGGTTTGTGTGGGGTGGCTTGTGGTGTCCTAGTGAGGTTTATTGGGTGTCTGGGTGGTTTGGGGCTGTGGCATATGGGTGTCTGGGGGGTTTGGGTTGGGCCAATATGTGGTGTCATAAAGGTTGGGTTTGGGGGGTGGTAATAGTCGGGTAGAAAGGGGTTTGGGCTGTGGGCAATTGGGTGTATAGAAAGGAGGTTTGGGCTGTGGGCATATGTGGTGTTAGAAAGGAGGGTTTGGGGCTTGTGGGCAATATGTGGTGTCCATAAGGAGGGTTTGGGGCTGTGTGCAAATGTGGTTCCATAAGGAGGGTTTGGGCCTGTGGGCAATTGTGGTTTAGAAAGGAGGGTTTGGGGCTGTGGGCAATATGTGGTGTCAGAAAGGAGGGTTTGGGGCTGTGGGCAAATTGTGGTGTATAGAAAGGAGGTTTGGGGCTGTGGGCAATATGTGGGTCCAAGAGGGTTTGGGGCTGTGGGCAATTGGGGAAGAAGGGGGTTTGGGCTGGGCAGGTTTGGGGTCCTAGGATTTGGGGCTTGGCAGGGTTTGGGGCTGAAAGGCTTTGGGGCTGTGTGGGCAGTTTGTGGTGTCAGGCAGGTTTGGGTGTGCTAATAGGGTTTAACAGGGGGCTGTGGGCAATATGTGGTGTCATAAGCAGGGTTTGGGGCTGTGGGCATATGTGGTCCATAAGGAGGTTTGGGGCTATGGGCAATTGTGTTGTCCATTAAGGAGGGTTTGGGCTGTGGCAATATGTGAGTGTCCATAAGAAGGGTTTGGGGTGGGCAATGTGTGGTGATAAAAGGCAAGGGTTTGGGGCTGTGGGCAATATGTGGTGTCCATAGAGTGGGTGGAGAGGTTTGGGCTGTGCAATAGTGGAGCTTTGGGGTTGGGGCATAGTGGTGTCCATAGAGGGTTTGGGGAGGGCATATTGGGTGTGGGGATATGGGGCTGTAGGAAGATGTGTGTCCTAGCGGGTTTGGGTGTAGAAATGTGGGTCTAAGCAGGGCCTTGGGGCTGTGGAATATGGGTAAGAGGGTTTGGGGCTGTGTGGCAATATGTGGTGTTAGAAGGGGGTTTTTGGGGCTGTGGGCAATATGTGGTTGATAAAAGGTGGTTTGGGGCTGTGGGCAATATGTGGTGTTAAAAGAGGGTTTGGGGCTGTGGGCAATATGTGGTGTCATAAAGGAGGGTTTTGGGGGCTGTGGGCAATAGGTGTGTTAGAAAAGAGGTTTGGGGCTGTGGGCAATATGTGGTGTATAGAAAGGAGGGTTTGGGGTGTGGGCAATATGTGGTGTCCATAGGAGGGTTTGGGGTGTGGGCAATATGTGGTGTAAAGAAAGGAGGGTTTGGGGCTGTGGGCAATATGGTGTATAGAAAGGGGGTTTGGGGCTGTGGGAAATATGTGGTGTATAGAAAGTAGGGTTTGGGGCTGTGGGCAATATTGGTGTATGGAGTTGGGGGGTTTGGTGTTGTGGTGATATAAAGGGGGGTTTGGGGCTGTGGGCAATATGTGGTTAAGAAGGAGGGTTGGGGTCTGTGGGCAATATGTGTGTATAGAAAGGAGGGTTTGGGGCGTGGGAATTGTGGTGTCATAGAAAGGTAGGGTTTTGGGAATTGTGGGCAATAAAAGGGGTTTGGGAAAGGGGATTGTGGTGTATAGAAAGATGGGTTGGTGGTTGGGCAATATGTGGTGCATGGGAGGTTGGGTTGTGAAGGGGCATATTTGGGTATGGCAATAGTGGTGTCATAGGGGGGCATTGGGGTGATGGAAAGGGGTTTGGAAGGGATTGGGGTGGGCAATAGGGGTTATAGGAAGGGGGATTGGGGTTGGTCATAGTGGTTTGGTCTGAATAAAGGAGGGTTTGGGGCTTGGGGAATATGGGTATAGAAAGAGGAGGGTTGGGGCTGTGGGCAATATGTGGTGTATAGAAAGGAGGGTTTGGGCTGTGTGCAATATGTGGTGTATAGAAAGGGAGTTTGGGGTGTGGGCAATATGTGGTGTATAGAAAGAGGGTTGGGCGTGGGAATTTGGGTTTAGGAATGGGTTTGGGTGTGGCAATATGTGGGTTTAGAAGGGGTTTGGGGCATGGGCATATGTGGTGTCCATAAGGAGGGTTTGGCGTGTGGGCAATATGTGGTGTCCATAAGGAGGGTTTGGGGCGTGGGCAATATGTGGTGTATAGGAAAGGAGGGTTTGGGCTGTGGGCAATATTGGTGTAGAAAGAGGGTTTGGGTGGAGGGAATTTGGGGTTGGGAATTGTGGTGTAAGGGGCTTTGGGGCATGTGGGTATATTAAAGGGGCTTAGGGGCTGTGGGGCAATTGTGTGAAAATGTGGTTTGGGGCTGTGGGGATGTGTGCATAGAGTGGGTTGGGTAGGGGAATATGGGGTGAAAGAGGGTTTGGATGGGCAATTGTGGTGTGGGATAGGGGTTTGGGGCTGGGGATTTGTGTGTCCAATAGGGGTTATGGGTGTGGCAATATGTGGTTGTGGGCATGAAAGGGGTTTGGGCTGTGGCATGTGGTGAGGGGCTTTGGGTGGGCAATATGTGGTGTCCATAAGGAGGTTTGGGGGTGTGGGCAATATGTGGTGTCTAAAGAGGGTTTGGGGCTGTGGGCAATATGTGGTGTCCATAAGCAGGGTTTGGGCTGTGAGCAATATGTGGTGTCCATAAGCAGGGTTTGGGGCTGTGGGCATGTGTGTCCATAGAGGCTTATGGGGCTTGTGGGCAATTGGCGTGGGTCCATAAGGAAGGGTTTGGGGCTGTGGGCAATATGTGGTGTCCATAAGAAGGGTTTGGGGCTGTGGGCAATGTGTGGTGTCCATAGCAGGGTTTGCTTGGGCATTTGGGTCTGAAGCAAGTTTAGGGCTGCCGGGTAAGGGGTGTCTAGGGGCTTTGGGGTGGGCAATATGTGGTGTCCATAAGCAGGGTTTGGGCTGTGGGCATATGTGGTGTCCAAAAGGAGGGTTTGGGGGTGGGAATATGTGGTGTAAAAGGAGGGTTTGGGGCTGTGGGCAATATGTGGTGTCAAAAGAGGGTTTGGGGCTGTGGGCAATATGTGGTGTCCATAAGAGGGTTTGGGGCTGTGGGCAATATGTGTGTATATAAGGGGTTTGGGCTGTGGGCAATATGTGGTTTTCAAAAGAGGTTTTGGGCTGTGGGCAATAGTGGTGTCATAAGAGGGTTTGGGGCTGTGTGCAATATGTGGTGTATAGAAAGAGGGTTGGGGCTGTGGGCAATATGGGTGTTAAGAAAGGTTTTGGGGCTGTGGCAATATGTGGTGTATAGAAAGGAGGGTTGGGGCTGTGGGCAATATGTGGTGTCTCATAAGGGGGTTTGGGGCTGTTGGGCAATATGTGGTGTATAGAAAGGAGGGTTTGGGCTGTGGGCAATATGTGGTGTATAGAAAGGGGGGTTTGGGGCTGTGGGCAATATGTGGTGTCCATAGGAGGGTTTGGGGCTGTGGGCAATATGCGGTGTATAGAAAGTAGGGTTTGGGGCGTGGGCAATATGTGGTGTATAGAAAGGAGGGTTTGGGGCTGTGGGCAATATGCGGTGTATAGAAAGTAGGGTTTTGGGCTGTGGGCAATATGTGGTGTATAGAAAGGAGGGTTTGGGGCTGTGGGCAATATGTGGTGTCAATAAGGAGGGTTTGGGGCTGTGGGCAATATGCGGTGTATAGAAAGGAGGGTTTGGGGCTGTGTGCAATGTGTGGTGTATAGAAAGGAGAGTTTGGGTCTGTGGCAATATGTGGTGTATAGAAAGGAGGGTTTGGGGCTGGTGGGCAATATGTGGTGTTATAGAAAGGAGGGTTTGGGGCTGTGGGCAATATGTGGTGTATAGAAAGGAGGGTTTGGGGCTATGGGCAATATGTGGTGTCCATAAGGAGGTTTGGGGCAGTGGGCAATATGCGGTGTATAGGAAGGAGGGTTTGGGCTGTGGGCAATATTCGAGTATAGAAAAGAGGGTTTGGGGCTGTGGGCAATATGCGGTGTATAGAAAGGAGGGTTTGGGGCGGTGTGCAATATGTGGTGTATAGAAAGGAGGTTTGGGGCCGGGGGCAATATGTGGTGTATAGAAAGGAGCGTTTGGGCTGTGGGCAATATGTGGTGTATAGAAAGGAGGGTTTGGGGTTGTGGGCAATATGTGGTGTATAGAAAGGAGGGTTTGAGGCTGTGGGCAATATGTGGTGTATAGAAAGGAGGGTTTGGGGCTGTGGGCAATATGTGGTGTCCATGAGGGGGGTTTAGGGCTGTGGGCAATATGTGGTGTATAGAAAGGAGGGTTTGGGGCTGTGGGCAATATGTGGTGTATAGAAAGGAGGTTTGGGGCTGTGGGCAATATGTGGTGTCCATGAGGAGGGTTTAGGCTGTGGCAATATGTGGTGTATAGAAAGGAGGGTTTGGGGTTGTGGGCAATATGTGGTGTATAGAAAGGAGGGTTTGGGGCTGTGGGTAATATGTTGGTGTATAGAAAGGAGGGTTTGGGGCTGTGGGCAATATGTGGTGTATAGAAAGGAGGGTTTGGGGCTGTGGGCAATATGCGGTGTATAGAAAGGAGGGTTTGGGCTGTGGGCAAATGTTGGTGTTGAGTTTGTCCCAGGCAAACCAGAGGAGATCCAGCAATCTAGGTGATCGCCCCGCGCATTATGTGTGTGTGTGTGTGTGTGTGGTGTGTGTGTGTGTGTGTGTGTGTGTGTGTGTGTGTGTGTGTGTGTGTGTGTGTCTGTGGGACTGTGTGTCTGTCTGTGTATGTGTGCGCGCGCGCGTGTGTGTGTGTGCGCGCGCGCGCGCGTGTGTGTGTGTGTGTGTGTGTGTGTGTGGTGTGTGTGTGTGTGTGTGTATGTGTGTTTTGTATGTGTGTGTGTGTGTGTGTGTGTGTGTGGTGTGTGTGTGTGTGTGTGTGTAGTGACGTGTTGCATCAACACGGGACTGGCTGACCACACCACCCCCACAGCACACAAACATGTTAATTAAGATGGTATTATTTGATAAGTTGGCCATCGGCAACGTTGGAACTCTCAACCCCTGACTGCAAGCTTGACCACCGAGCCAACCAGACACCACCTGCTCCCCCCCCCCCCCCCCCCACAGACACACCCTCCCATTCATGTCCAAGAGAGATGGTCAGCAAGGTCAAGCGAGGGGGTGTGACCACTGCCTATACAGGTGAGCCTGCCAACAGTCTGGACACTTCTAATCACGGATTAAACACGCACGGGATAATGATGAAATAGAGTCCGCGTGAGTAGGTGTGGCCAGAGCCAAGACTGGTTCAACCTGTGCCTTTAGAGGCAAGGGGAGTAGTGACTTTGACTTGCAAAGCTTCTTTAGTCGACGTGACGAGTTTCTGAACGAAGCGCGTACGCAATTTCACGATTTGCCCGTTAGTGACGCTGTGATTGTTTCTAAACAAAGGTGTTCCTGAACGGAGCGCGTGATGCAATTTCACGATTTGCCCGTAAGTGACGCTGTGATTGTTTCTGAACAAGGGTGTTTCTGAATGAAGCGCGTGATGCGATTTCACGATTTGCCCGTTAGGTGACGCTGTGATTGTTTCTAAACAAGGGTTCGCTGACCTTGACCTGCGGGTCACTCTCTCCGCACGTGATCTACAGCTGACCTTTCCTTTTGTTGTGACGTCACAATCCCTCATCTGCACGTGATCTACAGCTGACACGCCCCTTTCCGTGACTTCATAACCCTTCGTTCGCACGGCGAGACTCATAAATTGCCTTGAAGAGACGCTCTAATTTCTAAACAAGGGTCCCACTCACCCTGACACGCGGTTCACACACACACCTCCCCTCATGATATGATTGCTGTGACGTTTTCCTCATTATGACGTAACACCTCTTCGTGTGCATGTGACGACTCATCATTTGCCTCTAAGAGACGCTCGGAGTTTCTCTACAAAGGTCTGCTCACCTTCACAGAATTCTCTCCCCCTCCACCACCACCCTCCAACCCTAACCCCAACCCGTCATGACTTTTACTTAATACTCTCCTCGTTTGACTTACGCTCAAAATTCCCTTCATGATATTTTTCAGAGTTTTTCAAGCGGAAAAGTCCATGAAAAACATGATTCCATGACTATTTCCACTGGGTCCACCCAAGTCTTCATCAGCTAGCTAGCACACTGAAGCGGAAAATGTCGGTGGTGAGTTGTTTGTTGTGAGCGAAAGAACCACCACGCCACCCACATCTGAATTACCAAGTTCCCTGGCTGACTTGGGTGTACAGTTCGAATTGTGAATGGTTTGAAGTTTAACGTCATTCGACTGTACTTTTCCTAGGTTTAGACGAGGTGGAAGGATCGGGGGAGGTGGGGGGGGGAGCAGTTTGGGGATTGCCCTGAAATCCACGGTGCCAGACTGCAAATGGTTCCACCAACGGGAAAACATGCATCAAATTAGCCTCAGTGCAAAAGTTCATGATCGGGTGGGGGGGGGGGGGGGGGGTCACTCTCAGAGGTTCAGAAAGAGCGGGAAGATTTTTTTTAGAATGTTTTTTTTCTCCAAAAGTTATATAACAGTTTAGGGTTAAGGTGAGGGTTATACTCGGTAAGGCTAGGGTTAGGGTCAGGCTAAGGTTAGTGTTAGGGTCAGCTTAGAGCAGATGCGCAGAAGACAGACATTAATACAACTTTTATCGATTTGAGAATTACAGTGTGGGTTTTTCTAACTCCCATTGCGGCTGCCCGGTGCAGAAATGAGACGTCAGTCTGGAAGCAAAAAAAAAAAAAAAAGTCGTTGAAAACAGCGTAAAAACATGTAATTACAATCTTAAAAACTCGCATTTTGGTGTTAGACTTATAACCATGTCAACATTCTGAGAATGTGGTATTTTTTGCCGTTGATCTACACAAAGCGTTTGTCATCTTCATTGCCCCTGACGTATGAAGCTGGAAGTGACTGAAAAGTGAAACTCAGAGTAAAAAAAAAAACAAAACGTAGAGTCCCCACCCAACCTCCAGCCCCCCAACCCCCCCCCACCCCCCACCCCTACTACACTTTTTGCCCATCTTGTCATTGTTTTTTTTTCTCTCTCGCCATATTTTTATGTTTCTGTATTTACGTATGTGTCAGGCTACACGATTAGTCAGTTTGCTGTAAACTCTCTCGTGTTTGGCTGATACTCTCTACGGACCCTTGACATTTTGACCTCAGACGTCCCCCCTCCTCCCCCCCCTTCACCCCCCCCCCCCCCCCCCCCCCCCCCCCCCCCCCCCCCCCCCCCCCCCCCCCCCCCCCCCCCCCCCCCGTTACAGAAACACGCTCGGAGGACAACTCTGGGGTGGATAACATGGTGAACTTGACCTGGTGTAACGCCTTTTGCCTTTTGCACGTGATTGACCACAGACCGCCGTGGACATTTAGCGCGCGCACGCTCACGCACACACACACACACACACACACACGCGCACGCACGCACGCACGCACGTACGCACACACACACACACACACACACACGCACACACACATTGGAAACAGACTTCGGAACAAACGAAGACGGAACTGAAAGCGATTAAAAACTGTATTCGAAGCGAATAAAAGAGTTTCAGAACACACACACACCACACACACATGCTCTCTTCTTCTCACCTTCCCCTTTCTCTTGACCATGCATGGCTGAAGGTCATGGATGTTGTCTAATTTTGTTCTTCTTCGTCTTTTTTTTAATTTGTTTATTTATTTATCTATATATACAAGTTGCTTTTAGTTCTTTTTTTTAAAACCGTTTTGAATGCTGCCCTTCATTGTTTTGAATTTCATTTTGGATTCTGCCTTGAAAAATGTTCAATACTCATTTCATTTGTATTTTTCTAAATATCTTTTTGAATTATTTTGAAGTTTTTGTTGTTGTTGTTGTCGTCTTGTTTCAATTACTGTTTGTAGTTGGTTTTCGTTTTGTTTCCATATCCGTTGAGTGTAATACTGTTCTGAAATATTTTTAGTCTTGTTTGGATTGTTTTGAAGTTCGTTTTGATATGAATTGTTTCATTGTTTAGAATACACAAGAGCTGTTTGGATTGGGGGGGGGGGGGGGGGGGGGTCTTCGTTTATTTCACTGTTTTGAATTCAGAATTCAGAATTCTGTATTCGGTGGTCTTGACTTTTGCGTTTACTTCTTTTTAATTCTGCTGTTTCTTGCTTTCACGTGTTGTTGTCGTCGTCGCCGTTGTTGTCGTTGTCGTTGTTATTATTGGGAGAGAGAGAGAGAGAGAGAGAGAGAGAGAGAGAGAGAGAGAGAGAGAGAGAGAGAGTGTGTGTGTGTGTGTGTGTGTGTGTGTGTGTGTGTGTTGTTCTGAAACTCTTATTCGCTTCGAATACAGTTTTTAACTGCATTCAATTCCGTCTTCGATTGTTTCGAAGTCTGTTTCCAATGTGTGTGTGTGTGTGTGTGTGTGTGTGTGTGTGTGTGTGTGTCTGTGTGTCTGTGTGTGTGTGTGTGTGTGTGTGTGTGTGTGTGTGTGTGTGTGTGTGTGTGTGCGTGCGCGCGTGTGCATGCGTGCGCGCGCGCGTGTATTTGTGTGTGCGTGCGCGCGTGCGTGCACATTTGTGTGTTCGAGCGCGTGCGTGCTCGCGCGTGCGTTTCTGTGTATTCTTTTTCTTTCTTTCTGCGTACGCAGGCTGATACTCCTGCGGACACTCCCTGTATAGCCAGGCAGTGGAGTTTTGTGTGTATGACCCTTTTCTATCCCGCCATTAAGGCAGCCATACTCCATCTTCGGGGAAGGTGCATGCTATGTGTCACGTGTCATCCATACCAACGGCCAGATTGGCCTTCTCTTCCGAAAGTTGGTGATGGGATTTTACGTGTGTGCAAGATGTTGTGCGTGCGTTCACACACGGAACCTCGGTTTATAGTCTCATTCGAAGGACTGTGTGGGGAATGGAGTCAGAACCAATGTTAACTCCGAGGGAAAAATCCCCCTATACCGAAATTCGAACCCGCAACCCCAGGATCACGAGTCCGGCGCTCTACCAACTGAGCTATTCCGGCGCCCGTTTTTGTGTATATGTTCGTGCGTGCGTGCGTGCGCGTATGTGTGTGTGTGTGTGTGTGTGTGTGTGTGTGTGTGTGTGTGTGTGTGTGTGTGTGTGTGTGCGCGCGCGTGTGTGCCTGTGTGTGCGTACGCATTTGTGTATACGTGTGCGAGTGTGTGCGTGCGCATGCGCGGGCGCTCGCGCATGTTTTCTATAGCCAGAAAAAAGGAAAAAGCTACAACTACTACAGGAGGGGAGGGAGCGGGGGTGGGTGATGGGAGGTTGGGTGAGAGGGGGGGGGGGGGCTGGGGGGAGGTGTTCTACCCTCCCCGCCTCTAGGGCATCTGTCTTTCGGTGCAGCGTGAAACATGTCTGGAGTCT